>SIXB01005535.1:0-13855 GCA_007018985.1 Anopheles bwambae
AAGAGCACGAGGCTAGAAACAGGCGAACAGGTAGAAACGCGTATGCGATGAATTTATACTGGTAGTGGTAAGAGCGAGCGGTGAATTTCGAATTGAAACGGCATTCTGTTTGTAGCAATCGGCTTAGCCAGACGCAAACGCAGCGGTGTTAAGTTAGTCAATAAAGCGACACAAAAAACCAACTTTTCTTTCGTATCCACTGCTTCCCAGAGCAAACTATCCACTATTTATTCATTTTTTAGCTATTGGTTTTCTCTGTTGCAGTGAGTTCTTAAAAACGAATACCTGAACGAATGACCATCAAAGCGTTAAGAGGGCGCTTTGTTCAAAAGATATCTACACGCTGCATTTAATGTATCCACTTCTTGCTTCTCAACTGATGAAATGGACCCTCAACCACGTTGCACAGTAGCTACCATCAGGTTTAATTACCTCACCAAAGAGAATCTGTTTATTATCACTACTTGCAACTGAGCAGGCATGGATCTCTCTCTCTCTCTGACTTCTTCAACCAGCCCTCTCACGAACAAACGCGGGTTTCCCTTTCACTGCGTATCATCAATCTCAAACAAAGCAAAATGAATGAATGGACCAGAGCAGCAAAACGGCGCATTCCACCATTCAGCGCAGCCCTAATGCCCGTTCACGCAAACTGTTTCTTCTTGTGCGGGGTCCGTTTTCTGATGCTTTTGCCTTTCTTCTCCACACCCTTCTCCGCCCGCCAAAACCGTAGTACCATTCCAGTAATGTTATGTGATTACAAAGCAGTCACCAGCAGACGCCATCTTTCGTCAGGATGAGTTATGAGAAAAGTTATGAAATTTGTTGCTTTACCAGGCGCCTGCCCAACGGTTGCGGTTCGTTTCCTTTTGCTTAATCTTTCTGCACGGGCAACGGTTGCAGAAAAAGTACACAGGCGTGTGGTAGTGCGGATTTTCTTGGTTGATTCTTTCGTGCCCACCTATCCAACGTCGCTGCTGGTTTTTATGTGTGTGCCAAAGCTGCCAGAGTGGCCATACAGCACTGATGCTAGGCGGGAGATGGAAGGTGATTGTCTTCCGCACTGTCGTCCATCCCGCCGCGGAGACATCTAACTACACAAAACACTAAACCACTGTAACTTTTCTTGCCGCTTTCTACTTCCTGGCGCGGACCACAAAAACTTTCCACCCGCTCTGGTTTGGTGTGACGCGGGCGCCTTATATTACCATCATTTCCTGTTACACCTACTACTTCTTATTGGTTCGTTTAGGGAGAGGGGGTGTTAAATGATGAGCTTTGTTGGTCAGGAAAAAGGCTTGAGTGTCAGGCTACGCCTACACCCAGCGACACTGGCAATGATAAACTTCTTTACGGTATTTAATGGATGTTGACCAAAATGCGAGTGAAAGAGAACTATCGAAGCAAAAAGACATTATAATCGTTTTTGGGGAGGGAAATTGAAGAACGTACATTGATCATAACAGCAGCAACAAGTTTATGATACTCACAGAGTTAAAAAATCAAGTAGATATCACCATGTAAGCGTCTTTTTAGACGGAATCTGGTATGGATAATGTATAACCAAGTAGATGTTCATACAAAGCTGTTTAAAAATGTTTATACAGCGTCTTAACACCCAAATTAGGAGCTTAAATGCTATTCATGGATGCTACACAACATTTTAAGTAAACTTGAAGATTTTAAAACAGATCTTTAAATCTCTTCGTTGAATGACATGTATTTTGAAATTTGACATTTATTACAGTACCGTCTTCCTTGCACTACTTGATGAAGGCCAACCCTCGTGTAGCCTTGGAACACCCTTCCCCGTATGTGTATGTGTCGTCTCCCAAAGGGCGAACGTGTACAGACCAACACCCAGGGACAGGGACATCCGTTCGCAAAGGTTAGCATCGATGCTTGTGTGCTTGTGTTTATTATTTACGCAGCTCGTATGGGAGTTCCTCGACCGAAGGCGACCGGATTATTCCAACCGGTTGAATCTGGAAGTTGGGAATAAATCGATACCAAAACTGGGAGGTAAGCACCCTCCTTTACCACCACCATCACTACCGCCACCAACACGATAAACTGGAAACAACGTTGCCCGGCTCGGCGAAAGTCAATCCGGCCGTCGCCCCAAGACGGTCGGGCGAAGAATTGATGTGGAAAATTGCTTAAGTGATAAGAAAATTTGCACTTAATACTGGGGCTGCCTTGACATTGCCATGCACTTGGCAAACGGGGCGGGGTAGCGGCAAAAGCTTTGAAAGCAGTGGCCGGGACGCGGGACGCTGGGTAAAGGGTTTTGCTTCGACCAGCGTCGGCGATAATGGAGTTTATCCACCAAAGCAATTCGCAGAGTGCTGTCCCGTGGTAAGCATGGCAGGTGTGGTAAAGCAAAGAGCTCACTTATTTCCCCCGTCTCGTTCGTACCACGCTGAAAGTAAACAATACCGCACAACCGTTCACAACCCCCCGGGCTTTGCTGTACCAACCCGGCGATTCAATAGAATGTTTTATTATATTGACCGAAGGCATATCGAAGGCGGGTTGGTGTAGTACCTGTTGGAGCCGTGCGTCGGGCACTTGCCCAGGATAGTTGGGATGAATACGTACCGTACGCCCGGTACGATGGCCGCCGTCCTTTGCCGAAAAGCATATTCCACGCAACCGATCGTGTAAGCGATGATTTATGATGCGTTCGACGCTGTCTCGGCTGGCTCTCGAGTTTCCTGCCTGACGTTCGATTAGTGAAGCTATTTGTTAGCAATTTGAATTGATAACTAAGTACACGGTGATGGGTGTAGTGCGAACGGGCAACGGTACCGTAGCTTGCAACTGGGGGGGAGAGAAGATTACTTTGCCTTAGCACAGCCATGAATCATCCGGCGCACCGGTATCCATCATAACGGACGCCCATCCCATCCGACCCGGGAAGATCAATCGAGCTGAACTTTTCGGAAGCGTTTTGGCGCAACTTTCACAAAATTAATACTCCAGCTCTAATCACGAAGAACAAAATCACGGTTTGGCAGTGTTAATAAGTGGGAAGACAAAGTTCGGCCCCAAAAATTCGAATCGTTTGGGCCGTTTTCCCTTCTGATGTGCCTTAAACGAAGCCGCGGCCTATCTACGGTCGAAGAAATTTAAAGCGAAACTTTTCCTTTTCTCTCCATTACATCGCTAAGGAGGTCATTCCGGCTACCGTTCGGGTGCGGTGCGAAAATTAATTCCTACACCTGTTCCGATAAATAGAGCAACTTTGTCTGGTGCGTTGGTGGTGCGCTTGTTTCCAACGCCACAGCTTCCAGCACCCTACCAGGAGGTGGCTGTGTGGCTTGGTGATGGTACAGCACAGCGTTTTTTTTTATTATTTCATTTTCACTGGAAATACGCACAACGGAAACAAAATCAACCCCCACCAGTGCGTAAAGGAAGGAGGGACTGGGCAAGGAGGGAAGATATTTCGTTGTGACATATTTTTACCATCCATTAGACCGTAGTAAGTGCGCACGGATCATTAACATGGCATAAGGTACGCTGTGAAGAGCACAAAGAGGAGCGAAAAACGGTGAAGAGCATCGTTGAGGTGGAATGGTGAAGCAATTGAATCCTGCGGGACATCATTGTCGGTAGACTCTCCGTGCTCGGTATGACCCCGTGTCATCTCGTTGCGGTACCTTCTGCTGCTACTGCCGCTGCTGATGATATGGAAATTTTGGTCCCCGGATGGATACTTTTTGCTGCACTCAACGTTTGCACCATCACTGGCTGTGCGGGAGTCATCGGAGTCATGTTGCTTTACACGAATTCCAATGTACAGAATGGAGTGACACTCTCACCCAACAGCTGCAAGCATATGAACGTATCGGGTATCGAAGGGGAAATATGTTTTTCGTACTGGAATCGCGCTTTAATGTTGTGAGCAAAGTGCACAGCCAGTTCGATTACCCACGGCGATATGTATGTGTGAGTACTTCTGGGTAGTACTACTTTTGAGCGATTTTTTTTACAATGAAGTGCCCGGTGGTGGCGTCCTGGGGAGGGAGCCTTTTTTAATTTTCAATATTTCTGCACCATAAATGGCTTACCGAATGGGACTGTGCGAAGTGTTGTTTGGGACGTTTTTTCACATTCTCTTGCTTCAGAATGTTCTTGTTTTTTTTTGCATTATCGTAATGGGACAGTTCCATGCATGGAGTCGTAAACTAGCAAATGACCTGTCGATAAAGCGACTGAAAAATGCACCAAATGATACGAGGAGAATGATCATGTTCAATTCACGGGAATGGTGAATTTGGTATGGTTTACCGGTGCATCCTTTTATGAGCTGAACATAGTATGGTTGTCTGTAATATGCAGTGGTTTGCGTGAATTAAACAGAAGGTTGTGAGAAAAGAACTTTCCTTTGCTGATTATACTTTTAAAAAATCGCATTTGAGGGAAAAAAAGTTACTTTCGTCAGAAATACTTATATCTAAAGAGAAGTTGGATTAAACTTTCCAAATTTTTTTAGATGAATCATGTTTTTTTAATAATTAGCCATAACATTTGTCATTTCGTTGTTCATAAACTGTATTTTTGATTATTTATTCAGATATATTTTTCCTTATTGGACTCATCAAGCACAAACCAAAAGTACCATGAAAAAGAAACAATTCTTCATTCTCAAATATCTAATATCAGGATCACCACCGTTTATTGTAAAATACCATTTTCCATTAGTGGGGCTGGATTCAATATTAAAACAGCTTGTTGGAATTTCTGTTTACATTATTCTGTCTCAATTGGTAACCTTCTCAATTGGGATGGGTCAAATATCTTTGCCCAAACAAGGGTCGTCCGCAAAACTAATAGCCAAACAGCGGCTTAGTGGCATCAGCCAAAAAAAAAAAAAAAAAACAGTGAGAAAAAAAGCTACTTCATTATTTCGCTCCACTGTTTATTGCGATCGAAATTGCTTTTTTAATTTGTCCACTGTATTGGACCCATGAAATGAGGTTGTCAGCCTGCTTGTGTTCGACTTATGCGTTGCCGTACACGATCCCTTGCTGATGCCGTTTAGCATATACGAAGCAACCATCGCAAAAGCACGCGAAAGAAAACTGTGAAGAAAAAAATACATGGAGTAAACAAGAACTAAAGGACAAACCAAAACACAATCACCCTTGGGACGAGCATGTTTTTTTTCTGCCAAAACACGCATATCCCCCAGGAGGATAATGCGTAAAGTTTCGGTTGCGTTTTCTTTTGCGCGGTCGTCGACGCTTGCTGGCGACTGACAAAAACTGTCATCAACTTGCACTGATTGGTGGCAAAGGATGGCAGCGGGCTGGCCCATCGCACCAGGGGGAGGAAATACTTAATGGCGATAGCAATTTCGGTACACTTCATAAATTCGATATTGATTTTTGTTATGGCTTTGGATTGGCAACCCCGTGCGACGTTTTTGCTAACCGGGAAGCACCGGGTGGGGTACAAAGTGGAAACTTCACAAAAACTTACCAGTTTGCGCTCGTTTCATAAAAAAAGGTGAGCGACGGGATGCAAAGTTTCGTGCGACCTGCGTAGGTGGCTGATTGGATTTTATTGTTCAGCGAAAAGTGCGTCCGATGAGGATGAGCATGAAACAAAAGGCATCATTTTGGGGTAACGGTGGGAAATATGACTGGTTGTGGGAAATATCAAGCCTGAAGGATGTTTAATCGCATCCACCGTTTTCCGTAGCTGACACGAACGACAAATGGTTTTAATTATCAACACCAGTGGACATTTTAATTTTGGCCAACAAATGTTCGTTAAACAGAGTTTATTATGCGTGTGTGTCAAATGTGTCTAAAGCGGTAGCGAGTTTGGAAAAGCAATTATCAAAAATATACTTTTTTATTCTAAGTAAGCAGCAGACAAAGAAAATGTTGTTCTATAGTCTTTTTTCGCATTGTGCGCTGAATTGTGTGTTGTGAGGCAATGTTGATGTATTTTGTTGCGTTTTTTGTTCAAAACCACCGTTACAAACACACTGCCACTGCGAAACACAACGATGTATCAAGAAAGGTCGCCTCACTGCCTTGTGGTAAAAGTTTCAACTGTGTGTTTCAAGCGTGTTATTGAAGCGAGTCAGAAAACTTTACAGAAACAAAAGCAAAACACAATTTCTCACTTTATATGTTACACTTCGTTGAACCTGTCCAATACCGCCTTTGTACATTTAAAACTTTTATCGTTTTTTGACATTTTATTACAAATCATCAAAAGAGACCACCTACTTTTCACAACATCCGAGCAAACGCCACTGCTTTTGTCCTGAAAAGCACTTTATTGCATTTAAATTTTAAGATTAGAAATACATTGGTGCAGAGAATAGCTGTTAACGATCAAGTTATATGCAATCTGAGTTCTGAACATTGTTGTAACATTTTTGGAATGTGTGTTATTTTATGTTATCAAATTTACGAAATAAAATTAAGACCCAAACCCAACTTAACATTCACCAATTTAAAATGTCATTAAGCTCAGGGTACACTTGATTTCAGAGTCAAATTGCCCGAGCACCAGTTAGATAATACAGCCCGAAGCCCCAAAATTGGAATGAAGCAGAGCATTAACCCTTACACCCTTCCGCCCTTGAAATCCGCTGTCAACGAGCACAACACGAACTTTGCCTCTGAGTAAAGAGGGGACCCACTGTCTAGAGGTTTTTCCGTTTCGGCATCGCTGTAAATTGACACATATCATTTGATACAGCGGGATATCATTATCCGGAAATAAATTTCCACTCCACACATTCACCTTCACCACCAGAACCTCCCCGACAGCGAGCGCGTGACATCTCGTCCGACGAATTTATGCGAAAGCGCAACACCGAAAATGTACATAAATCTAACCCGACAAGTCGCGCCCGGGCTTGTTGGGCATAATTGGCTTTTCCTCGAGCCTCGCCCAAAACCGGTGCGAAAGGGGTGCCAAGCGTGTTTTGCCGAAAGGCATCCCCCGTGCCAGTTTCGTGACCGGCGAGGCACTTCCCGGTACAACACGGCAGGCACGGTGACACCGAAACCTGCCCCGCGTTGTCTGCCGACCCGACAGCAGCAGCAGCAGCGGGATTGTGTTTCATGGTCGAATGTCGAATAGGCTTTCCGATTGGATTGGCAGTGGGAAGAAGAAGGTAGAGGAGGGAAGGGGCGAGCATGTTAAGGAGACGCGAAACACGGTGGCACATGCAAACAAGATGGGATTACTTTGGGTGAAAGGCGCCAGGCAACAAGGGATACAAGTGTATGTTTGTAGCTAGTCAATTATAATAATCCAAGCGAGCGTGTTACTTTTGCTCGCTGGGTGCATGACCTTTGAAAGTCCTCCAGAAGGGTAAGGTTTTATTTTGGAAAGTTGAGGTTAGGGTACTGAGCTTTATCAATTTCAATGGTTTTAAAGTTGATGCAGAATGTTGATAAAACTTTATTAGAAAATAAACAAATCAATAAAAGAAATCTTACCCTTATTAAAATAATAAACAATACTCATCTGTTGCTTGGGAGATGCGTTATTTAAGATCGTTCAAAATAAATCATTCTACTCAGAATCAAACCATCAAGCAACGGAATGAATATTCAATTACGAAAATAAAACAAGCAAATGATGAAATGAAATAATAAACTCCATCCTACATTCGCAATGAATTCGAAATGACGAAACGAAAGCATGACAATCGAAGGGCCCAAAAATTGATTATTGAACATTAATAATCTTTCTGTTGCGACTGTCATCTGCCCGGCAGGAATCATGTTCCACCAAGCTCCCCGGGCCGTGTCTGACTTCTATTCCGTTCCATTATAATGATCCCGAGCAATGAGGGAGCGCTTCCCTCGATACATTTTGATCACCGTGACATCATTAAAATGTGTTCATATTCTCTGGTCGTTTTGGCAAGTCGCTTGAATTTTCGAAGCCCTGGGTGGGTTCGGCTAAGGGGAGACAGGAAGGAGAGACAAAAAAAAAACATTATCATTCATCTCGTCCCGTGTGCCATCCGCGAAACGACTGGCACGGTCGAAACAACCGAAAAATTATACATTCCAAACAAGTCTCCTCTAGAGGCGCCCCCCGGTATCCCCGAGCTGCGTAGGGTTAGTAGCAGTGCGACGAAAAATGCCTCATCCGGATCATGTTTGATGGGACATAATAAACCATTAGATGACACGGGGCTAGGTTTTGACCAAGCGGTGCCATCGGGACCGGGAGAGGCGTACTCCCAGCGGACCAGTGCTAAGAACCGTCACCGATGGACCGATATTACGAGCATGACAAATTCTGCACCATTCACCTGTAGGATATCGGTCGTTTATCATTGCCGGAATTGGACTGAACGTAGCGCCCTGGTGTGGTGGGTAGGTGGTGCGTAGACAAGCTTGTTGTTGTTTCGTCCTAATAAGATAACCTTTGACCTATCCAGGCGTACGAACGAAGGATGACGCTCACTTCTGGCTAGCGCAAAACCCTCCGGTACCTCCGGATAGCGGGATGGCTTTTGGGCCTTGTTGTCGATGATGACGTTTGACAAATGAGTTCCGTGAGTATGGTGCATTAAAAATGAATAAAAGCACAATGGCAGAAGGAAGAAAAATGACACACCGGTGTGCGACAATGGGTGGCAAATACTGGGAGGGATTCCTGTTCGTGATGAGCGAGATGCTAGGATATTGTGTGGAGTGTGTATTTTTCACGTGTTGTTTATGTTGGATGTATCAATTTGAAGTTTTATCATGTTGCTATCTGTTGTTGTCATCCAGCAGGTGTGTCGCAGTAAAGAAACTTTAATACATCATTGTGCTTTTTTCATTCAGTGTAAATGTTTTACGATGTATTCTGATATTGTATTGTATTGTATTGTTATTGTAAATTATCTTATTCGTACAATGTTAGTTCATGTTTTTGTTCTTATTGAGCTAATGAAGTTATCAATGATGAGAGGGATTGTAATTATAAATATAAATAACTTGTTCTAATCATTTACTTCTCTGAATATTAGATTGAGATCTCCCTCAGGCTTTATAAAAACTTATTGGTGGCTAGATTCCTTCCGTCGAACATATTTCATATTATTGCTAATGTTGATATCTATTCCAAGATAAGATAAGACTAAGATTAAGTCGGTGTAGTATTATATCTCAAATAAAATCCCGATTTTACATAAATTTTTTCTTCTAACAATGATTGCTTTTTACTCCTTATTCCGACAACAAAGACACATCTGACCACGCACAATCCTTGCAATGCATTTTAAGGCATCCTCCAAACAATCTCCTCTCCAGCCTGCCCCAAAACAATGCCATATGCCACCAATTCACATGCACACACTCAACACGCCCGAAGGGTCATCAATATTAAGGAGGGTGTAATAAATCACGCCGCTGCCAAATAACTTTCAACCCGTGCGATTTGCACACTCTATCATGCCTTGAAGTGGCCCCCGGGTACAGCGAAGATGCGATGATGAATATTGAATGGAGCTGCACCGTTTGCCGAACAGGTGTACCGCAAAAGAATGTACCTGTTTGAGTTCAAACGTCGTTGGGTGCCGGTTGTCCTGTTGCCTCACGCTCGGAAGTAATTTCGCACACCTTTTGTGTATGAATTTAACATCAGCCGCAATCCGCAGCCGCTGCGCGAAGGGATGATGTATTACGTTTCCTTCTAGCCTGGGATGTATTATTTTGTTCGCCCAGTGAATATCTTATTATGGAGATGAAAACACAGGCTGGGAAGTGGTGGCAATTGCCTAATTTTATTCTGAGAAAGCACATGTGCCACTAGAAAAGTTCATTTTATTTTTTCGTTCAAGGAAAGAAAGCCAACTAGCAAGAGAAAACATTAAGCTAGCAGATAAGTTCTGGTACATCTTGTATTTTGAATTTAAATCAACCACCCGCTCGTCAACTAGCGACCATCTTTGTGCGAGAGAAAATCCCCTTTTTGCTCCACAGCATTGAATTGATTATCATGCGAGGCTGACATCTGTCGCGTACACATCATTGAAATTCCAGCTTGTCCTTATCTGATTCGAGCCATCGGGTGAATAACGTGGCGGCGGGGAAAAGTTCAATCGTAACCCGGTTCTCTGTGGTCCCCTGGTTGAGATAACTTATTTTTCTTTCCTCATTTCCCATCCATTGGAACGGCTATGGCTAATGATGTGTGAAATGTGAAGCGTTGCTACTGGAAGTTTGTCTTTGTGGGTTCGCTTATCTTTTTTTATGGGGAAACCACGATGGGATTTGCTTGATATGATGTGCGACGAGCAAGCTAGAAAATTGTGTACCATTATTGGTCTTATTACCTTATGATTTGACCTCTTACAAGGACATCGGACGCATGGTACTACGACACGTAAATAGAACAAACTGTAGCTCTACTTAGCTCCAACTCCTTGCTTGCGTAAAGGATGCGTGTGCTAGCGGAAAGCGAACTTTTACTTTCGTGCGTCACTGACATCGTGCTGAGTGGTTGAGACAAAAAAGGGGGGGGGGGGGGGGGGGTGGCATTTGTATGTGACTCGTGGCGCTGACGCTCAGTGTGAAGCAGAAAGGATGAAGCAGTCGGCAGAAAATCGGGTAAAATTGTGCGCATTTTTCCCATGAGACCGCGTTCGCCCGAAAAACAACGCTGTAGATTGGGAAGCTTGGAAGCCCGTCCCTAGCCGCGGCATGACAGCTCGAAAAGTTTCCCACACGGCCGTTGAGACGGGAAACATATGTCAAAAAACGACTGCACGGCACAGACGGTTGAACGGAAATGGATGGATGAGGTGCCCAAGGAAGACACGTCGCACGTACACGCACTCGGTGGAGAAAGAGGTTTTCCATTGCAAAGTGAGGATAAAGAATGCTAATCTCAACCCAGTTGGTGGTAAGTCGGTTTTGGCACGAAGATGCGTGTGTGTGTGTGGATTCTCTTTTCAACCACCGTCGAAAAGGTGGAAATTGTTACCGTACCGCACAGTTGAGATTGAGGTGGTTTTTACCCTTCGCTTTCGCGTCTGCATTATATTGCGTTCTCGTTTGATAAAGGCATACGTTATCAGGGCCGAATGAATCTTGCCACTTTTGGGCGTGGAAATTTCAGCGAAAGGGAGTTGAGATAAGCCCACTGGAACAAATGCGCGATTCAGAGACCTGCTCCGGTGGATGGATGGAGCTGTCAAGAGCAAAGGGGAACCCTTTTGCGGTGAATATGTATCTCTGGCACTAGAAAAAAAAGGGAAAAGATTGAAAGGAGAAAATTCGTTCAGTTTCTCCGTAAATTGTGTTTCGCAAACGGACGAAATAAATGTGGCTGCGAAAGTTCATAAATGTAATTTATTTAAATTCTTTAATGCTTTTCTGCATGATTACGGCTGAAGCACTCCGGCTAGGATGGAATGGGTGAGAGAGCAAAGACGCAAATGTGGTTGTGGCGTTTATGAGCGTTAAATACGGTTTGGTTTTGAGGAGATATAAACAGATTTATTCCATGTACAAGCCTAGAGATGAATGTCTTGCGAATGAGCTGGGTTTGGAGGAAGGTGCATGAGGATGCTCTGAGAAAAGAATTGTTTCCCACAACCGCGCGGTGTAATTTGCTGGAATGAAGCGAGCATTATCCTTTCCGCAACGAGAAGGCAACGACTGCTACCCGTTCTTTGACGTCTCATTGCGTTAATAATACGTGCAATGATCTGTGTTTTGTTTGTACATTAATTACCGTACGGAAAGGGCGGCCTCATGTGCGCAAATGTGATGGTTAATTAATGGATGCTTAAGCTGTGGAGGAGCCGCAGGAGCGAGATTTTGTTTGTCTTTTATTGAGGATGAACCGACAGGCCGCATTGCTAGTGTGTTTGGTGAAAATATTACTGTTTGATATACTGTTTGAAATGATCGATTTGGTTTTAATCATATTTTTCCCTTGAGTACTTGAACATCTTACGACCTGTTTCGAATGACTAGTTTATTCGATGACTGATATGTGGTTTTGTGCAAGTCAAGGCTGAACTCAGCTCCAGTTTTAACTAAGTCGAAAAGAAGTCCAAATAAACAGTTTGGTTTGAGTCTATGCATTTAAAAAAAAACATTTTTAGTGTTATAATAAATGAAATACAAATTTTTACTCTCTCTCAGCAGTTTGGCAAGAATATAAGAGAGGATTTTGTCCTTTTTTTTCTTAAATACAGGGTTCTACAGTCCAATAAACAATCGTTAAATGCTTAAAACAATGTCTGTTTTGAAAAACATAATTGTCTACCACTTGTAGGACGGTCCCTTGGTACAACTGTTAACTCGAACGACTCAATATCCACCAAGGGTTCAAGCCTAGAATGGTCTCCCCGTAGCAAGGATTGACTATCCCAGGCTGCGTGGTAATGAATTAAGTCTCGAAAGCCTTTATAAGCCGGCATGTCCGCGTAGGACGTTACACCAAATAGAAGAAGAAGAAGAAGAAGAAGAATAATAATAATTGTCTACCCCACGGAAATACGTCAACCCACATTTTGTACACTGTCCAAATGATTTAAATAATTGCCTGTCTGTAATAAAGATATTGTATTTATTTTTAAAACAATCTCTAAAACACTAAAGACACTCGGATTGAAATAAAACACACTGCTGAAACTTTATACTTGTACTATTGTGCGACTATGCGTAACGTACAAAGAGTTTTAAACGTTATTCAACTCAAAGAAGATTGTGCTATGCACACACGTTCGGTACAAAATATTCATCTCACATTCATCCAAACGCACACGTTCTCGTTTTTGCACCGTTTAGGCTCGGAGAAGTGTATTTACTTCCCACTCTGTAATGGAGCCCACCACCACCACCACCACCATCAGCACCACCTCGGGGGGCCAGAGGAAACAGAGCGTGTGTATGTGTTTTCCATTAAAAAGTTTGTTCCGGAAGTTCGGTTCCACCGCTTTCGGTTACTTTTCCGGTACATGGGCACCAACGGTCTGGCCATGGTGGATGCCTGCCTGGCTGTTAAGGTGCCTTTCCCTTCCACCTCGAAAATGACGATGATGGAAGGTACTACTTTCGTTTTTTTTTTTGCTTGCTAAAGCAAAAAAGGTGCTGGCCCACACGATAGAAGAAGAGCGGATAGACCTGGAAGGCTGAAAGTTGGCATGGGGGAATGTAAGATGTGAGATTTACTTCCGTTTTATTGTGTGCTCGGTGATGAACTATGTGTAATGCGTGTGTTCGTTTTTTTGCTTTTTACTTTCGACGCAAGGATTTTCCCGCGAGATGACGTTTCCTGGAGTAGCGGGTAGCGGGTGAATTTATGTTCCCTCAGGGGACACACACACACAGCTGGGAATGGAATGATGGAAGCAAGCGTAAGGGATGAAGGCAATCGGAGACGTTTTTCGCGAAGCACGCTACGGAGGCGCTTTCCAAGGTGGGCTGAAATTGGAAAACATAGACAGCCTAAGAGACGAGCGCCATTTTCGATGTGCATACGGTGTGACACGTTGCGTATTTACTTTCCCCATCCCAACGACTGTACTTACACGGTGTCATCCCTACGGAGGAGCGATGACGCTATGGAGCGTGATGTGCGTAGCGAAAACTTTCTTACAATGGTTTGCGTTTGCGATGTGAAGTTCTTTAGTAGTTGTTGTAGAAAACAACGAGGTCGGCGAAAAGTGACAAATTGTTGTTTACAATTTGTGTTTATTGATAAGCCGTTGACAGCCGAACCGAAACGTCGCCGATTTGCCGTTACCAGAGGGAGCAGAAAAAAACATCGCCGCGCGAATCGAAAAACGGCCATCGCGCGAGCGCCATGAGATCAAGTCAGAAAGCGTAAGAAAGCGTACGTGAAATTTTTTAACCGA
>SIXB01005536.1:0-13845 GCA_007018985.1 Anopheles bwambae
TAAGCAAATCTAATGTAAACAATATCGACCAAATAAAAACTGCTGATCGCGATCGATCAGCAGAAAATTAGTATATAAGTCAGGAATAAGCATGAATAAATCGACTTTCAAGCACAAGAACTCAAAGACTAAGTTGTTTGTCTGTTCCAAGCCAAGTCGGACGGTAAAATCCTCCTGTCTTGGCGCTTCCCAACGAGTTCAGACTCGGTGCGGAAAATATAGCTCCCATAAACAAAAACCCCGCGAGAGACACGCGCACACGCAGAGCGCCATACACCTTTGCCGGAAGGGCTACACCGCTGTCAATGACCGGAATTAGTTGAGCGTTGGGACGAAAAGGTATCTTTATTCCTCACACCGCACACTTCCCAATATACCGGCCCACTCGAAAGATGCGCCATTTTATTGTGGGCGAGGTCATACAACACCGACGCCGCGCAAAAATTGGTTCCACCGAAAATGTTTCTTGACCGACAGCAACATTTATTTCAGGCATGCTTTTGAATTGGTTTCATCACCGTTCAAGGGACTTCTTTTTCATCGTGGCAGCAAAAGATTTATCCGTTTTCTTGCCAATTACTCCAATTTCTGACGCGCGCCGCTCTCCGTTAGATGGGTGCACTAAGACGAGGGTTGTTTGTTATTTTAATATTTGATGTACCTGTTCGTGGTTTTAAATGCCATTTGCTCACCGTCCATCGGTACGGGGCCACGGGTAGGATGAGTCCGCTATCAATTATCTTGCACTGTCTGAGCAACCTGGGTGATCATTTGAAGCAGTAAAATTGCTCCGGCCAGTGTGATAAATCGTTTTCATTTCGTACCGTTCCGGTGTTGAGACCGGACAAATCCGCCTTTTTTTGTGCGTATTTGCAGCGGAAAGTGGAGTAAAAATATTTACTTATAATTTGAATACGTTATTTTTCGCTTGCCATTCCTTCAAATGTGTATTTTCCGTGTTGTTTGTTTTTTTCTTCCTGTTGTTGTTTTATTGCGGTCGCTGTCCATACTGTAATTTCCAATCGGACGTGTGAGTTTGGATGTAAATGTTTGTTTGTTCATCATTGGTTTTCGTTGCGAGTTGTGGATTAATTCATTCCGTACTTGTAACGATGGTTGCTGATCGACGAGAGTGTATTTCTTCTTAAATGAACTAAAATGGGTAGGAAAAAAGATATAAAATACGAAAAGAAACAATTAAGAACATTTTGTAAGCTGTTATACGAGTAAGGCTTTGAGTCGTCTGGCTGCTAACCAGAAACACCAAAACCTTACGTACCAAACATTTTGTGATATGCGCTTTCCTGCGGTATTGCAATAAATTTCAATCATCACCATCAATCATCATTATAGATTACAACGATATGAAATGGTGCATTTTCTGCATTGGTGCGTGCAAATTAAGCAGCATATTTTGTGTGGTATTATCGAAATGGTGAACTCACTCAAACGAAAATTTTAAAATGGTTGTGCGTGGAACATTGTTTCGTGGAATATCGCAGCTGAACGGTAGTTTTGACTGAGAAAATGGTACAATTTGGACAGAAGGTGACTTACTCATATAGTTTTGATTCATCAATAACGTTGCAATGCCTGCACCAGCACCACTCACAATGAATAGCTAACGTTACTTTCAGCGAGTGGTAAAAATAAAAGTAGTGCCATTATCGTTCTGAATGAAGTGAATTGAAGTGGCCATCGACAGGGTGGCGAAGTGGTTTGCTGCCAAATGTGTGATTTATCAAAGTGGGTGGAATCTTTTGTTATATCATAAGTTTCTTGGAATCATCAGTCAACGAAAATCAGCTCAATAAATAACTTATAAATAATACACATTGTTTCATCATTTAATATTGTTTGTTTTTATGATATGTAATGAAAAAACTCCCAATGTTTTAAATGTACACAAAAAAAATCTCACAGAACAATCATGACATGATATGGCATTATGACCTGTTAGCATTACTAAATAAAACTTCAAAATGTGGCATAAAGGTCGACCATAGACTATTGTTACTTCAAAATCACATATGATTGCCTTGTGATGAGGAACAATATTCATGATGCAATAATATTAAACGATTTATCCGATAAATCCTAAATACTACGTGTAAATGCTTTTCCGCATCTCATTGTATTGGTATATTTGTTCCAATAACCATGAAATCAATGAACTGCTGATTCTTAAATACATTATGAAAAAGATAATGATGATATCCATCTGTGATACTAAAATGTTCTAATAATCTCGTCTCACGATTACATCTTTGTCGTCTATCGTTTGAACAACACACTGTTTCTAGCTTGTGGAAAACATTTTCATTAATCCCTATATTCAAGAAAGATGATAAAAATGAGGCAATTAATTACAGAGGAGTTACCTCTCTTTCCACATGAGCCAAATGAATTCAAATAATTGTACACAATGCGTCAAAAGGGCCTTTAAAAACTGCATTGTAGTTGCACAGTATGAATTTATGCCGAATCGCTCGACATCCACAAATCTAATGCAATTAGTCTCGGAATGAACGAGTATTATTAACAAAGACATCCCAATTAGACTGCATATATACTGATCTAAAAGCTGCCTTCGACAGTGTATCCATTGATGTACTGACAGCAAAACTCGACAGGCTAGGCTTTCAAGCACACTTATTGTCGTGGCTTCGATCGTATCTGATGAATAGGACTTACTACGTACAGTTTGGGAAAGCTAATTCAGAAGCGCATCTGGGGTTCCTCAGGATAGCAACCTTGGCTCTTTTTTGTTGCGCGATCTTGGTATTTTACTAGATAATAAATTAACTTTTACAAAACAAATGGAAGAGATTATCAGCAGAACCAATACGACTTTAGGTTAATTGCGGAAAATGATGAAATAGTTCAATGGTCCATTGTGTATGAAAACACTGTTAAACAGTCTAGTCAGATCTATTTTAGAATATGAATCAATTGTTTGGTGTCTATATACTGACCGTTGGATCAAACGCATTGAAAATGTTCAAAGAAAAATGACTCGTTTCACGATTCAAGATGGCCAAATCGTGACACCTTACCCTATAGAACAAGATGGTCATTGTAAGATTAAGGAACATTAGAAAAGCATCGTGAAAAGGCTAAAACAATCTTTATGGCCAAACTGCTAAAAGGAGAAAATGACGAGCCCCGCCCATTCATCAAAGTGAACATACACGTTCCTCTCTCTAGTGTTCGTTCATCTTCCCTTTTGTACGTAGATTACACAAATTATGCGGCAAATAAGCCGATATCAGCAATGGCACGCAGTTTTAATCAGTTCTATGCAGGAGTTGATTTCCACACATCCATTTCTACTATTAGTGAAGGTCTACGCTATATTAATATATAAGAATTGGCGATACCTTGTGGGGTCATCTTTCGCGGACAAGAACTATGTAAATAAAAAAATAAAAAAATAAAATAAAAGATCATAATCAAAACGATAATCTAACGTCAAATAGTTATTGATTCATGTTTTGTTTAAACAATTTCGATCGTAGATTTTCTCGGTAGCAAACGATTTCAGAAGAAGAGCTAAGTCTATTTTTCTCGATTATTTCGCTGAGCGTCATTACGCAAGTACGATTGAAGGCAAGGAACATAAAACAAACGTTTCGAACCTTGTCAAATGCTTGCTAACACCCTCCAGCACTCGTGAGAAACGTTAGTTTTATCTCCATATTCATTGCACTCGTGCATATCCTAAGTGAACATGGACGCTTTAGCGACGATTTAACTGCTTGATGCAATCCTGCATATGCTAGCCTTCATTTTTCATTCACACACACACATACACGTACGCAACATACCGACCCACTGACATATTCGTTTTCTTGCGCTCGTGCATAGGTAAGCATTAAGATGGCGTTGACGCTTGATAAATCGTCGTGTCCTTAAACCATGGGTTAGTCCCTGCACTACAATACCGGTAGATGCAGATTAATTTTTATAGATCTCTCGAATGCGTTTTCCGCTGGAAAACCTTCCTATCGTTTGAAACGATAAAGGATTTCGCTGTACTGGGTTACTATTTTCCACGCAACACGATTAGTCAAGTTTCATTTCATTTCATTTCATTTATTAATTCAATATCCGCCATCAAGGCTATATAAAGCAGACTTAAAACTAAATAAACCCTAACAAATAAACAAAATAGTTCATGAAAAACTAAGCCTAACTAAACTAGTCTTGACCTAGCAAAAAAATTAAAGAAAAAAAACATAGGTAGAGCGTAGAGACTATCATAAACTTAATGAAAACTTAGAATAATAATTAAAGAGAATCAGAAGAAAAAATACGGTTACGGAAAGAGTTGAGAGAGGAGTCGAAATCAAAGAGATGGTAAAAGTGGTTAAACTACCTGAAACAGGATAGAAGAGGATCATTGAAAGTGTAAAGAGTATGACCTGTTTCAATTGACAAAGGATCACGAGGACGAAGAGAACGAGAGGGAACATACAACGAGATGGACGAGAGTAAATCAGGAGCATCAGTATCAGAAAGTAATAAGCCACCAATAAAACATGCCTGAGACACTTGGCGGCGGAAGCTTAATGAGTGAAGTTGATCGGGAAGATGGTAGAGGGTATGTAGGAGGAACAGAAAGCCACTCTTAACACATAGAATTTTATGTTAAGCGCTATAATTATAAAACAAGAGCCCATTTTTTACTGCATTTGCTATTTTAAGTTTTTTTTTTCTTAGAAACATTATGAATCCTATCCCACATAGCCATTTAGTGTTGTACTTATGAACGAAGGAATGTAAGTGAAAAATAATCATTTGAATGTTAAGCAAACAGATACTTAGGCAATGCTCGATAGAACACAAATGTCCGGTATTAGAAACGAAGCAATGGTATATATCGACTAAATATAGCCCGTTAGGTTTGCCACACATCCATCAAAGCCATGGTATTTTCCATTCCATGCAACCCTGACCTCACACAGGTTAACGATGCCTAGCTGTCACACTAGTGCCAAAACCGACAAAAACGTATTCGTTTGTTTTACATTGCACTAGCACAGATTCTGTAAGGATATTTTATTTACTCATTTTGGTCAAGCACCAGTTGCCCATGGATGAAATGCATCCCATTTCAAAGTTGATGACTCCGTCACAAGCAGTTGGTTGTATTGTCGACTCTACCCGCCAGGTGTGCACAATTTTCGTTTTTGTTATTGTTCGTGATAAAGCACACGTAGCGGATCACCCATTGCATACAGGTGAAAGCTGTTTCCCTGCACAGTGAAGCCATGGATAGTGAAGCAACAATGGAATTGTTCCTGGGCGCTCAGTCAAGCTTTCTCCCGATTGTTAACGGGTTTGAATCGCTGTGCATTGAATTCCAGGTGCAGCGAATGAATGAAATTAAATATTCCAAAATGTATGAACAAATCGGTCCAGGGTATGGATGATTTTTTGCAAACAAATATAAATGAATTTAGATTGAATCACCGGATTCTGGGAAAATGGTTAGGTTTTCCGAAATATGGTCATGCGATTTCCCTTTTCTCGCCTCGCTTCATGTTCTCATCCCCATTCCCACTATTGGTTTGATAGAGCTTGTTCGTGATTGTCCCGGACTCAACACACACCGGTCAATGAATGGGCGAATATTGCGCAGAGTTTTCCCACCATCCAACTGCAAATAGTTTACCGACGGAGGCCACAGACAAGCTCAGTTTGACTTTTGATTGGAGAACCACCGAGAACATGGTGGACAGCTGGAGCGTGTGTTTGCTGGCCCGAACTGCTCCTGTTATGCCAATCCCGGTAGGTATGTTTACGCGCAACCCGATATGCGCTTCAGTATTGCCCTTCACATGGTGGGTCCCACACATTCCCCTTTGCTCTGAACACATGAGTCCGTAATGGAATTGGTCGCAGGCTTTGCAGTTAGTTTTTGTCAAAAGTGTCGTGCATGGCGCGACTTTGCCGTTCATCACCATCACCGTCATTTGGCGGTGGAGCGACCGTAATTCATTTCAAGATTGATGTTTGCTTTCGTTTGCTCCTCACACATTGACCTGACTGCTTCGGTACAGGCGGCTTTTAACTGCTTGTCTACAGTGGATGCTGTGAAGGGATGGTATTGGTTTATGGAGCGTTGTTTTTAGATGCATCACCGCTGACGGTGCAGCGGTAGCTTTGTTTGCTGACAGGCAGCAAACGAGGCAGGGTTGCACTCTAAGTGCAACGGCGATATTGAGGCGCAAGCGATAACCACAAAAGCAAAGGAGAGCAGATCAGCGTGCGTCCGTTTGGCGCTATTTTTCATCCACTGCTCTACTACATGCAGTAACAAATGAATAATAAAAGCTTGATAAAGAGATGAGCAAGCATTGCGAGTACCGAATGTCGGAAATTTTAAATTTCAAATGGCCATTCTATCTCTGGCTGCTCGTCGACATGGTATGGTATCTTCATGGTTTATGCAATGATTAAGCTCACGTTAGTTAGAATGTCAAATTGCAAAACTAGTCAAATTATCAAATAATAGCAATGATTGTAATAGTGTTCGTTCTTTTCTTTCTTAGGAAGATAAATGAGATAAATATATCTCACGTTATAGTTCTACTTAACTCTTTTAGTGTAATGGCTATCACATATGATAACCAGGAATTCTTCTTCTTCTGCTTTGGCACAACAACCGTTGTCGGTTAAGGCTTTTATGTACCCACTAGTGGGCATAGCTATTAGTGACTTATTGATTACCCATAGCAGGATAGTCAGTTTTTTTATAGTCACTTTGGGCCTTTTGCCTGAGATTCGCCTCTTCGGAAAGTCAGTTCTACATATGGAGACACGGTCCAATCGAGGCTTAAACCCATAATGGACATATTATTAAATCGAACAAGACTACTGACTTTAAAAATATACTTCTTATAAAAGATGAGTCGTATTATCATGATATTTAGTAATGAAATCAACAAATTTCTCAGTAAGCTCAGTTGAAGGTAGTTTGCCCTAGTAATTTTTTTCGCCCGTTTTCGCTGAATAATTCATTCAAACCATAGTACGTCTATAGTCTACCAGTACGATTTGAGGCCATGGCTAAACCCATTAAAAACATTCAAAAAAATTGCTTGGCGCTTAGAAAACAAACTCAAACTTGATCTTTCATTCTAATTTCAATCCGTTTAGCAACCTTTGTATATTTCTTATAACAGTTGATAACATTTTTTTACAAGATTTCGTGATAGGTGCTAGATATTGTTCTAGCACACGGTTAATTTTATTGTTCGGATATTTGTTTGTATTCAGCGGTTACGTGTTGATTAGGTTTCTGAGGTGATTGATTATTGTTATATTTGGTCCTTAACAAAAATTAAACCTGAAAAGCATATATTTATACAAATCAAAGTTAAC
Source organism: Anopheles bwambae (assembly GCA_007018985.1). Classification (NCBI taxonomy): domain Eukaryota; kingdom Metazoa; phylum Arthropoda; class Insecta; order Diptera; family Culicidae; genus Anopheles; species Anopheles bwambae. The sequence goes on from SIXB01005536.1 coordinate 7,390, forward strand.
AATTTCATTAGGATACATATAATCAAACAAAACGTTGAGAGGAAAAACTTAAAACCAAAACAAAAACATTTAAAACGAAACATTTTACTCAAATTTCATTTGAGCTAGATAACTCATCTTCTTTGTTATAACTGCTTTACTGATGTAAATTGAATGATCTTCGCAGTAACATTTTGAATGATCCAGCCAACACAACTGGGAACCAACGGTAACCGATCCAATCAACTGACAGGCTACGATATCAGCCGTATCGGGCTGAACTAGTCTTCGAATTGACGATTTCAAGTACTGGACGTTAAGGAATTCGCCAACCATCGTTTCCCGCAGTTAATTCTTACCCGACATAAACAAATTGTGCCTTGTCTCATATCCCTCGATAAGCTCTGCCGGTAGATAACCGCCAACTGAGAGGTTAAATTTGTGAGAAAAATGCACATTTGCTATGAATTTCTCTTCGCAAGATTGCGGATGTTTTATGTTTTAACATTAATGTGTTTTTCAACTAATAATCACTCCAATTAGCAAACTTCTAGTTAAAAAAACTCCAGTAAAACACATCCAGTTAGCGGTCACCTACAAAACACATTTTAGGCATACTATCCTCCACTTAAATTACCGAACGATTTTCTACGGTTGAAAATCATCTCCAAACGCCCAGTGGACATTTCAACAACTCGTAAAACTTTTCAATTATTTCAACGAATGGTTCGTTCCGTACAATGAACATACCGACGATTAGGTATTGCAAGCAATACTGTTAAATACAGTTTTTGCAGCACTTGAGATCAATCAATGTACCTTTTTTACTGCCATGCAGCTTCCTTTTTATGGTACGACGAGGTACTACACCTGTCAATCAAAATCATTGATGTAATTTGTACGACCTGACAAAAAATCTAACAAAGAAACGGTTTATGAGTATCATTCAAATTCCTGCTCCCTAGCTCAATGATAGTTCACGGCACTCAAAAGCTTACATCGTTTAATGTCAAAGGTATCGTTTAAAAAATGACTGCCCAAAGTTGACAACCTTTTATACTGGCACTTTTCACTGTGGCATATCTTATGTTTCCAGGTAAAACAGAAGGCAATATATTAACATTTCTGGAGTGACAATGCTGGATAACCGAAGTCTGTCGACAATTAAAAGACCAATAAAATGTAACTGAACAACTGTTGAATGATTCTTGAATTATTGAATCGATATCTATGCCAGCAGATTGAATCATTAAGTGCTCATGGTATTTTACGTAGTGCAATAATGGCTTCTATGTTTTGTTTTTTTTTTTTTTTAATATTTCGATCCATTTCAAATGCCATAATGAATTGTTGTGAACAATTGGTGATAAAATTAATAATTTAAAGAAGAGTTTGCAGAAAGTAAAACAAACACATTGAAGAATGAAACTGAAAACATGTTTCAAAACTAAATTAGGCAATTCTTTCCAGCTGCATTCAAAACATGTTTCTGTCATTATTTTTTACATTTTTGTGCATCAAATTACCTCTACTTCAAGATTATTTCTAACTTTGTCCGAACCAGAACATGTGAAGCATCAGTGTGGCAATTTTCAGATTTGAGCTGCCTGACAATACGGACTGCCGTCGCATCATCTGTGTGGCATCAAGAGCAGATCCGTACAGCTTCGTTGGCTAATGGGCCGAAAACAAGCTGATGGTTGCAGACTGGCTAGCAAAGGTTCACGTGAAGTAGGGACCAGCATTAGGAATCAGAACCACTACAGCTACCTTTAGGGAATATTGAGATGCTTTGTTTGTATGCCTGAATTCGTTTTCACATTTTTTGTTGTGTGTCAGTTGTCTTTCTTTGCGGTCTAGCACCCATTGCCGAGATATTGTGTTGGGAAAAATAATGTACAATAGTGTGTATTTTTAACATTTTAGCTAAGCCCGATCAGGAAATAGATGTTATAAATAATTTAGCAAAATGAAATAAAAAGCCATTTTAAGAAGAAATCAATTGAATTTATGAGTTCAATAAATAAAACGATGGAAGTCATTCTTACCAAACGATAAGTCATTACAATTTGCTACAAAATGTATTGATTGTAAATAAGAAAACAAAACCAACATTACACATTTATTAATATTTACTGTTATAATCCTGAAGAATTATTTTTAGACATAAGTATGTTTATTATTACTTCATTTGCTTGTTGTATGTTTCATGAGGATTGTTCTTTAAACACTTATTAACGCATGATTCAATACAGCTGTTGAATTCTCTAATCATGGCGCATAATGGAACTCAATTACTAAGTGCAGCCTTAGAGTTGTGTTCTACTGTTCTTAACCAGAGATTCAGAGGTCAGGGACAGGGACAGAAAAGCCTATATTTTAAAGAAGAGTTGGTGAATCTATGATACTTTTCATAATTTCCACAACAAATAAGACCATGAAATCTTCTTCCGGTTTTCTTGCTATACTAAAATGAAATTGAATTTGTTACATACATTGGTTTTTTTTTATTTGTGTGGTTTTTTAAATAGAAGGGAAATAGTTGTTTTATTTTTTATTTTTATTATTATTATTATTATTATTACTAATTAGTTAATTTTCAACGGGCCGAATGGCCTAATTAAGATTGGTAACAGTACACAAAAAAATCAATAGCAAAATCAAGATTTGTATCGCAATTCACTGTGGCCACGGTAGAAGCCGGAGACGTTCCTTGAAGCACTGAGTTTATTCAATTATGATTGTACTAGCAATAAAATACATTGCATACATCATTAAATCCAGAAACTGAGTTCTTTCAACCTCTTTACTTATTAACACAACACAGTGCAGTTCCCGTCTATTTCCTTGATTTTATCCTTTGCTTTCTGTGATAAAAAGTACATCTGCAAATTATATCAGTTTTTTTGTAGCGCTGTTAATTCCCCTATTTCGTTCTTTTTGTGCCAATGAATGGACAAGCATCAGACTGTTGTTGTTGTTTTTGTGGTCATTGGATTGCTCTTCCTGATGGTAAATATTGCTGTCCTGGGATGGACGGTCACCACGCTACGGTACGACGATGCAAAATCGAAAACGGGAAAGCTCGCTCTACCCCAACACGAAATGCATTCGCCGCGTGGCAGGAAGAAAAGGGGTTTATTGTATCATCGGGTGAATCAACCAAAACATTCAATAGGGGAAATTCAACATGCGCCTGCGCCATCGAAAATGGAGAAACAATAGCCGAAGTGAAAATGAAGACTTGCGAGTGAAGCACGAAACACTTTCCCACCATTCCAGTTCGGAGCTTTTGTTCGGCTGTCATATCCGACTTTGTTCATTCACACGATTGAACGTTGCGTTGAATCTACCAAAATAATGGAATGAAATGAACTTTGTGATTCGGGTTTTGGCCCGGTGGTGGTTACTACCCGTTAGTTTGTCTTTGACCGCAGTCAAGACTGGTTTTAGGCTATACGTTGTCTAAAGGGGATCGATTTTACGATGTTATTTGAATCGTAAACAAAATCTATCTCTTTTCCGCGAGAGTGTGGATGCTTCAAAGCCACTTTCCTAAAAAAAGTGAGATTTAGTTTTGTTATTTCATGAAAAGCTATCTATTTTAGTGGTTTTTGAATAGTTTGGTATCTGATACCGGTGAATTACGGTGGTACAGACCGGTGTCATTTATTGCTAACAGTTCCGATTCTTATCAGTTTGTATCGCACGGTTTTAAACAATGCACTATTACATGCTGAAGGAAGTTAGTAAAATCATTACACCAAGGGAAAGAAAACAGCCTTGGCCACTAAGTGCTTGTATAAGAGTGTGTTTCAATGCGTGTGTGTCAAAAAAAAGCCAAAGAAGTATGTACCCACGCTTCATGTTTGAAGGATAAAAAGCTCTAACGTGTACAGTGGAGAAAGCAAAATAAAAAAAAACCTTCAGCGTTTCGTGGAAGTGTGTCACTTCATGCCTTCAGGGAGGCCGGTGTGTAGATTGAAAAGGAAAGCCTTCTTATACACACATACACAATAAAGGCACCAAAACACCATCCTCGCGACTACAGCACAAACCTTTCTCCGAGCCTGCGTTTCGTGGCACAAGTGGAGCACAACACTTCACAACAAGTTCGTCTTTCTGCCGGGAACGAAAGGTGTGTTGGATTAACGCAGCACAAAATAATCCACCAACGTCGAGGTATACTGGCAACGCTCAGTGATGAGTGATTTTCTGGAGTGGTAAAAAAAGAGAAAAAAAGTGAGAAAGTGGGAAATCTTCACCTTATTTATATTTGTATGTAAATCATTGAGTATGTGTGCTACGTCTTCCCCTACCACGAAGGTTTTCTCGTTGTAATGTTTTTGGATTACTATGTCTGCAATGTCGTCCCAATGTGCAATGTGTTACCCGTGATAGTGTAAAAGTTTATTTCAAACCTTCCAACACGATGGATGCGACCCATACATATACAATCTACACGACGGCAACATTCTAGCGCAACCAAAAAAACGAACATTCTAGTGCAACCAAAAAAAAGCAATGATCTGCGCGCTTAAAGGGTGGTGTGTTGTGCCGCGTAGTAAACAAGTACGCAAGGAACAAGCGAAAAGAAACCAGCCACCGGAAAGCCGATTATCGGGAACCCGCAAAATTCACCAAACAATTTCACCGCAGTGCAATGACGTCACCGTTTGTGTGTTTGTTGAATGGGAGTGATGGTGATAAATGTATGTGCAAAGAGTAGACGCGCAAAGGTGATCTGTGTGGGTCTGTGTAGTTGTAGTTGTGCTCATAGTCCTACCATATGTATGGGAAAGGGAAGAATCGGAGAAAGTTATTCAATTATGACTGCATTTCCATGCCAAAATTGGGGAAAAAGCATTTAGTGTCTCAGTGTTTGTGAGGTGAGGATGATTCGCATGGTAATTTTTGCCCGCTATGAATAAGGTTTTGGTTACTGCATATCCGCATTCACTTGGATCAATTGTGTATGTATGTGTAGAAGAAATAAAAGTCATTCTTTGCCAACAGGGTAGCGGGATCCAACTACGGTAGTGGGCTCAATTCTCCTCACACATTCTTCTACGACTCCGGATAAAGTTTTGCTCTGGAAGTGGGAAAGAAAAGAGCCAAAAGTCTGTGTTTTTGCGCTTGAAAGTGTTTTCAATACTTATGAGTGGTGAGAGTGAGAGTGAACATCTCAATTGATGTTGATTTTGATTCCATTTTGTCAGATTCCCATTGAACGTCAAGTGTAATTGCATTTGATAAGTTCTCCTGCATGTTTTCTTACCAAGTATTTCACGCTGCTTCCGAAAAGGTGTACCAGAGAGTTAGTGGAAGTGGAAGCTAGTGTTTCTTCACGGATGCAAAATATAGAAAAGTGAAAAATAGTATAAAAAAAATAAAAATAAGTGAAAAATTGTGAATAATAGTAAAATAGTGAAAAAATATATATTGAAACAAGCTGCTTGAGTGATTGTGCCACGCAAGCGCAAGAAAGAAATAGCAGTAGTGCGCCACGCAAACCATGTGCAGTGACTACGAGTTGTGGATTTGACTAGTGATACTGCAACTAATCGGCCTTATCGTGGATCCGCTGCAAATATTTTGGGTTCTGACGAACAGCACTTATTTAGGTAAGGACAGGAAATGAGCACTCTAAAATTATGCTATTTTTCATAATTATAGAGTGCTCAATTATGCTATTATCTTTCTGAAAATCAAAAAGTGTTCAATGACCGATAACCAAAAAATCTTTCACCTATTAATTTTTTGCATTAAACTTCAAAAGAAAATATCGAATTCACTAGCGCCCTGAATAAGAGGTCCCTCATAACTCTAAGACAATCTAGTATCCCTTACCATTTTTATTATCATGTTCAGCGGACCTTTTCAATTGCAAACAGATACCCGCGTATTTGCGCCTACCTGTTCCATTGCAACCTGTTTGCAACCAATTTTTTAAAAACTTTCACAATTGTTTGCTATATTTGCGATATTTTTCTTCATATAAATTTATTTGAACGAATTAAAACTAGGCGGATGGCGCGCGCGTCAGATCGCTGCCGTTGCCGTTCGTGGAAGAAGGTCCCCACTGTTCAGGCGACCTTTCGCCTGTTGCCCTCTCACCCACACCAACCAACGCTCCAACGTTGATGGCCGCCAAATTATGGCACTCTAATTATAGCATTTCGAATATCCTCATCCGCAGATCGTAGCTCTTATGTATAAACAATTTGAACTATACTTCTTTGTAATACTTGTTATAACCTGTGTTTTTTTAAATGCAAATCTAGATTTGTGATAGGTTGATTAACTTTCACAGATGAACATATTTTGACGTTATGTTCTGAATCGTTAGTACAATGATTTCATGATCTACTATTATCAATTTGGGATCAGCCTTCGCTATGACTGAGTTATGATTGCAGTATACATGATCTTATAGATTTACTTCTATGAGATATTCGAGTTTCCTCAGTGATAATA
>SIXB01005537.1:0-13806 GCA_007018985.1 Anopheles bwambae
CACCCATCTTAATTACCACCACTCCACTACTACATTGTTTACAATCTCGTCCGAACACAAAACCTTCCATCAAGATGTTTGAAAAATGACATCTCATTTTAAATTTAACATTTCATTCCTGGTGGTATAAACCATCGAACCGTGTAGCTACTGCAATACGCAATGACTAACGCTACGCAACGGATCTCTCCTACCGTAGGCGTAGGATTATCTAATACCCAATTCAAAGAATGCTACCCCGGGCACAGAACAAAAACGATTTAAAATACAATTAAATTAAACCACACAATTCGAACCACGGGTTTCCCATCCTCGCCGGCCGGTTCGTGTCTAGCCACCCACACAGAACACCAAACTAGGAGTCCTCCCTCCGCAAACAGATTAATGTCTTAAACGAAACCACCAAAATCCCCTCTTTCGATATGATCGCACAAAAAGCCTCCCGGGCTGGGTTCGCTGCTAGGGTTTAGCGGCTTGTCCTTCCCCGGTACGATCACCGGTTTAACTGTCGCTCGTGCTCGCGTCAGCCCGAAATGGGGTTGCCGAAAATTATTGGACCACACACGCTGCCAGGGCAGAGCAGCGCACAGGCCGCACAGGAAGGCCGGCCGCACACAACGGGCCGCAGCTAATCATACGGTAGCGCGTGTTCGTGTGCGGTGTGGCCTTAATAAAGTAAAGGGGGAATGGTACAACAGAAACAGAAGAGAAAAAAAACGCAGCCCCTTCTACGATTCGCTGCTGCTCCGGTACTAGTAGCTAGATCAAAATGTGTGTCTCAAGCGATGAGGACAAGAGCAGCAAGAGACAGGAGTACAAAACCAAAAAAAAAAACACACACACATGGGAAAAGGGAAAGATAGCAACGACCGCAACAAAAACTACAGCAACAAAAAATGTAGGCGTACGGGGGCCACAGCGCGGCTGATGAAAAGGGCAAGGCAATGGGGGTTTTAGAAATTTTTGAAGAATAAGATGCAATGCTTTGCAGTCCCGTGTCCTGCTGCTGTTTTGCTGCTACTGCTGCTTCGGTGGGCTCTAATGAAGTGGTTGATAAATTGACCCGATAGTGCCCGCGGTGCGGCTAGCAATGGGTACGGAATGTCGCGAGGTAACACGGAAGCCACAGGACTACCTATTAATGTGGAGGTCTTTTTTGTTTGTTTCTCCTGATTTTTTAAACCTTTTTTTCATTTTATCGGATTATCTATGGAAGAGAATTCAGTGAATTCTAGGCTATCTTATCTTTGCGTAGATAAAATAAAGGATTTTTTAAATCTTACAATCCTAGCCATTGATAAGAAATCACTATAAATTATGAATTTTATTACTCAATTTTCAGTTTATTGACTCGTTTTTGTGATCAAAATCCTGAAATTTGTTATTTTTGGCCAGCAACAAAGGTTCAAGATACTGTCCATTGAATTTATTGTATTTAATTTCATTACCTTTTTTGTCATCTATTTTGGGCATTGATGCGTTGATCGTTTTTTTACTTATTTTTCAAATTTTACTACTTTCTACCCTAGAAGTTAGTTCTTCTCTTTGGTGGTTTGCAATCTTAATAGTTTTTCCTTAATTTTAATTTCCTTGCTATGAAACACAAAACGCTTAATCCTTTTATTCCAAGATTTTATGCTAATCCTTTAAACGTTTAACCAGCTTTTACCCCCTTGCTAGCTCCATTTTTTCCCTTATTATCTTTTCAATTATTTGGTTTTGACTAAATTATTGTATTCGTACTTATCGCATTCCTATCGTAATACACAGGAAATATATTTTTCAATCCATTATCACTATTTGTAGCTTTGTTTGTCATATTTATTCTTTAACACTATCTACTATGGTTTTGTTCATTAGTTTGAAATGCCAAGTCCAACATTTATGATTATATTTACTTCTTTCACTAGAATTCACAGAGGATTTAAGAATTAAATTAAGTTACTAACAAAACCCTAAATGATTTAACATTTCTTTAACATACTTTTCATTCCATTTCAGCATTTGTCAACTGCAAAAGCTAAAAATCGGAAAAAAATATTTTTATAGATTATTTACCGTGATTTTTTTAACTACTTTAGTGCAAACATGAAAATGTTGACCTCTTATTGTCTATTTTGTCATTATAAATCCATTTTATCTATTTTCCTTCAAGAAGCAGCAACTTTCCAACAATACGCACACAACAGTACGCAAGTCATAAACTAACCAAACAAATGGCGTTCATTATTTCCAAGAAATAAAGAAATGTAATAGCATTTCTTTAAAAAAAACCAACAACAACAAACGCACCATTACCCCGATCGTTTGCCATTTCCATTACCGAAGCGGGCGGGCGTGCGCGCGCGCGAGCATTACCACGCGCGCAGTGCGATAATTTTCAATAAACCATCTCCAGAGACGTCTAATTAGCTGATTTGTGCCTTGCAGCGGGAATAGATGCAACCGGTTTGCCGGTTTGCCCATACCCCGGTACGGTACGGGTCCCTAGCTAGGTGCTCTTTGCCGTCGTCGTCGTCGTCGTCGTCGACGTCCTCAGTCAACAGGTTTCTCAGACGCTTCTTCAGACGCCACGCCAAACCACCTGTCGTCGCACTGCAAAACGTGGCTGTTTGTCGGGCGTTAGCAGGGGAGCGGGGAGAACAGTTTGGAGTTTGATGTCCTTCGATCGGCGATAACGATCCACGGTCATGATTATACCGATGTGTGGTGTGTGTGTGTGTGGCTAATCTTATAATTATCAACCATCAACAGGATCGTAACCAGTGTCGTAGCTTTTACACATTAGCGTTGAAAACGATTCGAGCTCGAGGTTAGGTGCTCGCCAATACAACTGTGCAAGATCATGTGTGGTCAACCGTGGAGATTATGTTTTGTTGGAGTTGATTTTATAGACTCGAAAAACATATACCCCGTATACGCAACAGTGTAGAGAGCAGATTTCCCAGTTGAACAGACTTCAGACTATTAATTAAATGTTTCCCATTTGCAGAGAGTTATAGCTAAAATCTCGTTTGTCGCATACCTCACGTAACGCCACGCTCTTGCAATAGAGCAACGAATGTCAACGAACCTAAACCCGGGCCCCGTACCTAAACCATCAAAATAGACCTCAGTACCAGTTCCTTCGTTTGGGCTAATACGTTCTTGCGTCCTGCACAAAACAGATGAAGCTGACTTGCCGAAAACGTACGATGGCATTGGAATATCTTCATTTTCCGCCCGTGTCCTAGGTCGTCCCTTGATGCCCACCCTCTCACCATCCCCTCACCCGAATGGACGAAAAAAAATCCCAATTCCCGTAAAAAGAGAGCAATCGTTGGTAGTTGGTCCAACGGAGAGTGCGAGGAGCGAAGGAGAGCCGCGAGCCCTCGGAATCAGCAGGGCATCACCGAAAGGAAACGGAGAATAACTGAGAGAGAGAGAGAGAGAGAGAAAAAGAGCACAAAAAAAGGACCACACACAATGCACACCACTGACAGCGTGCCGGAGCAGCCGAAGCAGCAGTGTGGCCGCCGGGGCCTGGAGAGAAGAGACCGAACAACGGCCCAAGCAGAAACAGCCAAGCCGAACCGATCCGCTTCGTCGGACCACCCAGCGCGGTCGCTCCGGGGACCACACAAGACGAAAAACGCACATTTTGATCGCAACACTTACCCGGCGATGCTTCCCGGGGGCCCTTCCCCTCAGGGCCTTTCCACACCCCGATCATCCCGACCTTCTACTGCCATCGTGTCGTGTCATCATCGGCGAGATGAGGCGCGTTCGCGCAACCGAAGACGACGACGACGATGGTTCCGCCCGGCACGACGGGTGAACGATGGATGGATGGACAGCTTCGGCACAATCAGAAAACTGATCTACTGAACCCAACCCTCTTCTTTGCTTCTAGCTGCCAGGACAGGCAACCCCCCCAACCCTTCCCGCAGACAAGGGAGTACGGTGTGTATGTGTGTTCAACTTTTTGGGTTTTGGCATCGATGCGTGAAGTGCAACTCACTGTTGCAAATTTCCACTCAACTCTACCGTGCCAGCGCAGGCGTGGATGGGAAAGGGTTGGTTTTGCAGTTGGTCTTGGCGGCGAACGGTGCATGGCGGCGACTAATGTCACCTGTGCGTACGGTAAGCACGGTAAGGTTTAGGGAACTGGATGCTTCCACCGAGGGATTTTAAGTGGTTGTGGTGTTGTTGGTGGTGGTGGTTTTGTGCTTGCAGACAAATGAAGCATCACCGGGGATTGAGCGGGGAAGCACTGTCACGCGCCTAGCACGGAAGGGTGCAATCTGCTCTAAAAATCTTTAGCTTCAATTTTTTTTTTGAAGTTGGAGGATTCTATCTGCCTGCAACAAATTATCAAATTTGGTAAGCGATATTTTCTAAGAGTTTTAACAATGTAAAGTCTTTCCTCGAGTTACGCGAAATTTAATTTTTGACAGTTCATTTGTCAAATCAGTAAAATTATCTCCATAAATTGTCAAATGAAAAATAATTGGCAATTTTTCCAAACAAAATTATTTCACTAAACAGACAGAAATAACCTAACTTTTTACAGGAATCCAGCATTAAGTGAGTAATAAACTACATAAACAAACTAAATTCAATAAACAATCTTTATTGTTTAAGTATACTTGAGCTGTAAAATGTAATATTCAACTGACGCGAATGTCTCCGGAACGCATTATTCGCGTAACTCGGGGAAAGACATATACAGTGCGTTCTTCTTCTTCTTCTTTTTGGCTCAACAACCGCTGTCGGTCAAGATCTTGCCTGTACCACTGGTGGGCTTGGCTTTCAGTGAGTTATTGATTTCCCCCCATAGCAGAATAGTCAATCCTACGTATGGTTGCACAGTCCATTCGGGGCTTGAACCCATGACGGGCATGTAGTTAAGTCGTAGTTGACGACTGTTTCACGAGACCGGCCTATGCGATGCGTTCTTCTTCTTCTTCTTCTTTGGCTCAACAACCGATGTCGGTCAAGGCCTGCCTGAACCCACTTGTGGGCTTGGCTTTCAGTGACTAATTGATTCCCCCCCATAGCAGGATAGTCAGTCCTACGTATGGCGGCGCGGTCTATTTGGGGATTGAACCCATGACGGGCATGTTATTAAGTCGTACGAGTTGACGACTGTACTACAAGACCGGCGATGCGTTCTACTCATCCATAAATTACGTAACACTTCTGCAGAGAATGATATTATAGGAACACAAACGTTTTTGATACGTAATATATAGATAACCCATTTAGAAAAAGAAAAGTATTGCACTTGCGATTAAGCGATCTTTTTTGTTTTTTTTTTGTCTGTTTTTTTTTTTTTTGACTGGGAGTTTGACTACCTTACTTCGACCTGATCCTGATGTGATGAGTTCTGAAACATTTGATAACATTCACCTTCATGAAAATTATTAATAAGTAGTACAGTTGTCAAAAACTTGATAAACTTTATCTTGAAATGTTCGTCTCAGAGCTGTTGTAGGAGAATAAAAAGTTGTTCGTTTTACGATATTCAATCTTCTTGTTTGGCGCAACGCCTACCTACCTGTACTACTACTAACGGACTTGGCTCTCAATGACTTATTGACTACCCATAGCAGAATAGGCAATCAATCCTACGTATGAGGAGTAAGCTCCATACTGCAATAGAACCCAAAACTTTATTCAACATCTTATGATATTCAATGCGCGGCTCGAAATTGAATTCAAAACACGCATGGAGAAAATGAAACAAAACATTAAAAAATAATCATAAACTCGAATCGAAGTTCAACTAGCTCCCTGAAACTGTGATCTGATTTTTCATGATGATCTTAAAAAATGGGAATATAGAAGATTGTAAAGAGTCTAATAAGGTATAATTCAATATGGTATATCAAGGTATTTTTAATAATTCCCTGAACAAAACACAAAATGATAGTAGAACACTCCCTAACACTTGGATCGTTAGCGTTACAGAGCCATATATTTCACCCTTTGGCTCTGATTTGCGACATTCGTCGGTTCAACAGTGCCGACGAGCGGAGGGGCAAAGATCGCACAAGAATCCTAATTACCGCATGTCTGCACCAGAACACCCCAGAACGCCAGAAATTCCCCAACCAGCCGATCTAGGAAATTACCCGGCGCGTACGGCGATAGATGCAATAGATGAAATGAGGTCCAAAGGCCGAGTGTCATAAAACGTTAGTGTTTGGATACCGTGCCGTCACACGGGCCCCCGCGATGTGTCCCCATACCCTTCTCCCCATATCTGACGGTCCCAGCTACCCACTGACATCTTCTTCAGGCACTCTAGCGGCGGGTGGTGTTAGCACAAGAGGTAGAAACCCTTAACACCACCCTCCTCTTATCGTTCGCCTGGTAACAATCCTTCCCTTACGACTGTCTCTTGATTCCTCTCCATTTCATCTTGCGTTCGCTGCCATCCGCGACCCTCACATCCATGCGCCATCGGTCTAATTCTCCTCCAACGTGCCATGGTACCGGGATATCGGACGCGACGATCGTCCCAGCGAGCTGGGGAGGTCCGCGGTGAAACGGGATAGTAGTGCAAGATTTATGGCCGTGCTTAGAGGGTGGTCTCGTTGTAAAGACGATTACGAATCCCGATAGGGGCACGCAAGATCCGGGCGGGTGAAGATTAATTGTTACCGTCCGCCCCACACGCCCCACTGATCGCGCACGGCGGAGAGAATATCCCGTCGCTTGCCGATGTCAATCATAAACTGTCAACGGGAAGCTAATGAAATTGTTGTCCCTTGGGTGGCTTTCCGAGGTTCCTCTAAGCTAGGCCCGTGGGTATGACACGTCTGCAGCCGGGATAAAGTTTCCAGAGCATCTGTTACATGCACGGTGAGACGGGTGAAAAGCAATACAATTTTGTTACAAAGATACTATTATTTTGCCCTTTTCTCGGAAATACAGCGGATACAGCGACTAATCAAATGATCATTAAGGGCCACAAAACTGACAAATCCCTAGATGTATTACGCCACAGGTTGTGAGATTGATCGTAACCTAGAACAGGCCGAGGATAGGAAGGAGCGATCATACGATGCGTATAAAATTTGAACATTGCGTAAATATACGATGCGTACGAGAACTAAATATGTCTATAAGCTTCTTCTTCTTCTCCTTTTTGGCGTAACCCGAGGTCATGACAACCTATACAAACCTACGAGTGATATTCAGCGTCAGAGTTAGAGAGATTAGTCAGTCCGTCGTTACTGGAGACGATCCGAACGAGGCTTAAATCCACGACGGACACGTTGTTAAGCCGTGCGAGTTGACGACTAAGTCAATAAGTACTAGCGTTTGGTTTCATGAATCTTTCGTTGAGATTCATTCATATGAATTTTCAGCGATTAGTGATTCGAATCTCGAATCAAATCTCCAAAGACTCACTAATCTCGGAAGATTCATGAATCCATAAAAAGTCAAATCTTCAGAGAGTCGTGAATCATTGAACACATATTATATCCGAGATAGTCTTATCAGTCTTATCGAAGATCAGTCTTAAGATCTTGGGCCGGTCTGGTGGTACAGTCGTCAACTCATACATCGCAACAACATGCCCGTCATGGGTTCAAGTCCCGAATAGACCGTGCTCCCATACGTTAGACTGACTATCCTGCTATGGTAACAATAAGGTACTGAAAGCTAAGCTCACTTCACTAGTGGGTACAGGCAGGCCTTGACCGACAGCGGTTGTTGTACCAAAGAAGAAGAAGAAGAAGTCTTATTAACATGCCCGTCGAGGGTTCAAGCATTGCATGGACCGTCTCTCCATAGCAAGGGCAGACAATATCCGGTTGTGTGGCAATTGCCAAGAAGTCTCAAAAGATTTATAGGCTGTCATTTCCAGTAAGGTTCTTACGCCAAAAAGAAGAATAATAAGAAGCTTAAGCTCTATGAATCTTTGGAAATGTATAGACCTTAAACTTCATGAATCCCTAAAGATTCGTTAATGTTTCGAGATATAAGAATCTTTTGAAGTTAGTAAATCTTTTGAGATATGAAAATCTTTTGAGAAACCAGTCATTTCAAGATTCATTAATATTTGAGATTCTTGAATCTGCTGCCCAATGGGGATTAGGATTCATTTCAAAGATTCATTCAAATTATTAGTGCTATGCTATGGTAATCAATAAGTCACTGAAAGCCGAGCCCACTAGTGGTACAGGCAGGCCTTGACCGACAATGGTTGTTGTGCCATAGAAGAAGAAGAAGAAGAAGAAGAAGAAGAAGAAGAAGAAGAAGAAATCATAATACATATTTTTCTTAGGTCCTTGCTGTTTAGCGTTGTTACAACATTCCAAGATTTTTAGGAAAGATGTGTTTCTTGCCTGTGTATTAATGCTAAACTAAAAGGTGTCAATTTTGCCCCGCATGCCCATTTTGTCCCTGTCCCTACAAGAAAACCAAAGTCTCTTCTTCAAAGTAAGGTTTGATTTTTAAGCTTTACTGTAACTATTGTCAACTAAACATTCCCATACTTTGGAAAAATAAACTCTTTTTCCGTTTTAAATTGAAAATAGTAGGAATAAAGCTTCGAACTAAAATGTAAAAACAAATAACGAAAACGTGGATTAAATTCAAACCAAACACTGTTTTCCCGCCACACGCACAACTGTCCATGTAACGCTTCGTAACGCTTCGATGTAACAGGACAGTGGGCGAGCTAGTGCCATTAATTTTCCCCAGAATGTCGTGGAAACTGTCCGAAATATTGTAAATATGCACATAATTTAAATATAAATAAGTAAATAACACAGATCCCATAACCAATCATGTAACGTGCGAAATAATTATTTTTTTGTCCTATTTTATCCCAACCCTGTTCTTTCCACAACTGTCAAGCTGCTTTACCGTCCACGAACCATAGTCTTTTGTTTACTGTGTATGTTGTTTTGGTTTGCATTGAACCGGCAGAAGCAATAGCGTCGAACACAATCTCACAAAATGGAACAAAATACAGCTGATTGTAGTGAACCATCAAGCAAAAAGCGTAGAAAAGATGATTCGGATACGCTCAACCAGACAGTGTGCGAAATCGATCACATAAACCGTTTGCCATACGAGGTAAACAAATGCAAGGTGCAAAAGGTTCCTCAAGCCACCGACAGGTTAATATTTTCCGCCCATTTTAGATACTTTGTAAAATCTTTCAACACCTCTACCTGGAAGACCAGCTCCCGTGTGCGCTGGTCTGCAAACGCTGGTATGCGATTTTGCGCTCCGAACCGTTCCAGGAGCGCATGAGCTTCAACTTTAGCCACTGCTTCGGGCTGCCGATCGCGAGCCATCACCTACAGTACATGGCCAGTGCGTTCCACTGCGTGTTCGACGACTGTGGCTCCGACCCGGTCCCTGCCAATCAGGCAAAGGTGCTCGAAATGGTACGGAAGGCAACCGCTGCCAACGATGAGCCGGGCCCATCGACCAGACCGACGCCGGCGAGCGCTGCCGGTTTACTCACACCCGAGCAGCTACTGTTCTCCGGCGAGCTGCCACTGAAGAGCCTCCACATTAAAGCATCGTTCGATCGGATGCGCCGCTTTCTAGGCGATCGGTTAAAGAATATGCAAAACCTGCAGCACCTAACGCTTACCGTCTTGGCCGAGGTGGCGGGAGACGAGCTGCCGGAAAAGGCACCGCGCTGGGTAATCGAGCACGGTACGCTCCCGAGCCTCACCTGGCAGCTGTTCGCCAACACGAACGGGTACGAGCTAAAGCTGCCGGCGCTCGAGCGCTACACGGTGGACGTTGCGAACGATTTCGACCTGCACTATCTGATGGAGTACAGCGAGCAGCTGGTCGAGCTGACCGTGTGGTTTTACTTCGAGCGCGCGATGGAGCAAACACTTACCCGGCCGTTCCCGCGCCTAAGGATGCTGTTGATGAAGCGGTTCGACAAGGGTCCCCTCTCGCCCGAACCAAACACGCGCGGGGACGATCTGGCCGCGGACCGGTTCGCGCAAAGTGCCCCGCTGCTCGAGGACCTTACCATCGATTCGTCCACGGTTGCGTACCGGATCTTTCGTGCGGTGTGTCTCCACAATGCCGGCACGCTGACACGGCTCACGCTAAGCGATGTCATCTTTCCGCGCGCCCTGTTTGTGCTCATCCTCGAGCTGAAGAATCTGGAGGTGAGTGTTTTCGTTAAAGAAAAGGAATTTAATTGTATAAATAATGATTTACCTTTTTTGCGCCCACAGTTCCTGCGCCTCGAAGAGTGCATCCTTGAGGAAGGAAGTCGGCTACGGCACGTCGACCTGCCGAAGCTCCAGCAGCTCGAGCTCATCAACAGCGGCACCTGCTTCCGGCTCGATGGTGGCTTTGCGCACGTGCGCCGGCTACAGTACAGCATGGATTCGCAGCTGTCGCGCCTCTGCCGCCACCTGACCATGCTGGAGGAGTTGGAGATAGTGCTGCGTACCGGGGCGCCCGTTGCGGAAGCGATACGCGAACACTTCCGTTCCCTCGCACTGCTGCCGTGCCTGCGCACGTTAACCATCAACGGGATGAAAACGAACACCCGCCCTTGGGACCACTGCCAACCGATGCCAAACGTGGAGCAGCTAATACTGCGCCGGTGCTATCTGTTGCGCGGTAACTTTGCCCTGCTGCCGAAACTGTTCCCCGGGCTGAAAGTGCTCACGCTGGAAGGTACGATGATTGCGTACCGGCGGCTGCCGGACGGTGTGCAGCCGGTCGCTTTCTTGCAGCGCCGATTAAAAGGCTACCTGCCGCGCTGCTCCGTGACGTTGCGTCACTGTGACGCCGAACCGGTCAGCACGGTGCTCAAGATGGAGGACGAGGTACGGTGGCGGATGCAGCTGTTCGAGCAGGGCCACATGAAGCAAATACCCTACGGGCAGACGGAGGGGAAGAAAGAAAAGAAACGGCGTAAGAAGATCTGGAAAGAATCGATGTGTGGTTGAACGGACCTTACCGGAGCTTTGTTACCTTTGTTATCACGATCCTATCAGGTCCCTCGGATGTTTAATAATTGAGAATGAATTATTTTTAAATAAGTTTTCTGCAGTTGCCAATTTTCAGTGATATATCACGATCCGGAACATGACGAAAAAGCGCCCAGTAGGAACGTGGAGAGCTTCTGTTACAGATACATATATATATTGCATCAGACCCTTTTCGCCCTACCAAGAGCACGTCACGAAGGGGGCGGTTTTGGCTTATAAAGATTTCAGTATAAAATAATAGTAATAATAATAATAATAATAATTTTCCCGAACGTTTCTATCCGTTCCGGTCAACTGTGTTGGGTGTTAAAATATCTCTTCCATTCTCCCCACACACTCTCTCCCTGGTATGCTTGGCCTCGTCCAGCTTTGCTGTACTAGTTACGTTCAATAAAAACCCGCTCCATGCAAACACCCTTCATCGTTTCTCGCAGGCTGACGATGGTCCGCTCGGCCTGCTTGGAATGTAGCATCGTTTCAACTGCCCGCTCCTCCACTCGGTCCGGCACGTTCGGTATCGTTCTTCTGCTTCTCCTGCTGCTCTTCGGCGGGCGTACTACCGCCCGGTTCGAGCAGGCTGTGCAGCTTGCGGTGCGATTTCTGGGCCGATATGCGCAGCGCAGATAGCACCAGCGCCATATCGTACTCCGTCTGGTTGCCCTTCTCATTGTCCAGATAGATCTCCTGCAACCGTTCGCCGAATCGCGAAAGCACCCGGGCACGGTAGTCTAAAAGTGGTGAAGGTAACGGTCATTAGTGTTTGAAAATGAAAGAAGCAACATGTGCTGCAGTGGTGCAAAATGTCATGAGCACCACGAGATGTTTACCAACGAAAACAATGAACATATTTGTGGTAGGTTGATGCTCATTGCTGATACTCAATGAAAGTGCGCCATGACATGCTGAACGCGATATGCGAGTGATTGAGTCAAATGCGAAACTCTAACTGACATGCTGAGCTTAATGTTGGCGCAAGCATAATCATGTTTTTTTCTGACTGTGGACAGTGCTGATAATACTCATGACTGAAACGAAGCTCAAATCAGCTCACATAAAGCACTGAGATAATCAGAAGTGAAACTCAAACAGTTGGTTGACCAATCACATACTTAATGACATTTTGTTTAGCACCCAACACTTGGTCATTCACTTGGTCATGACATTTTCTGTTGGTGATTATCACTTCTTTCTTGGAATATACTTGGCGTGACGTCCCAAGCAACAAAATGAGCATTCTTTCTCACACTCTCTGCTTTAATTGTCTTTCGGGACACAGAGCGAAAAATCACGCTCATTTTGTTTGTTGGGACCTCTCGCAAGCACCGCATATCTTCCATGACAATCGTGATGATCACTGACACAAAATGTCGCGATCAAATGACTGACCAAGAGTTGGTCGTACAAAATGACACCAAGCATGTGATGGTCGCAGCAACTGTTTGAGTCTCACCTCTGATCATCACAGTACTGCTCTTGACGCTGACATGGATTTTGTTTCGGCTGGAATTTGTCATGACTATGCCGGTGACATTTTGCAGAACTGATCACAGTAAAAAAAAGTCATGACATAGTGACTCATGACCAAGCTTTGGTCGCAAAAACGTCACGAAGCATTAATTAGTCATACCAATAGTTTTGAGTATCACCTATGACCATCAATATGGCGTCATCCATGAATGATGCAACGATGATAGGGGTTGTGGGGGGGGGGGGGATTGTCAAACGTTACGATTTGTTAGATAGGGGAGAGGGGGAGTTAATTTTTGTTACGTAACGCAAAATAAAATGTAATAAAATAGATCAGAATAAAGTAACTCACCAAAAATCTGATTTTGTTCAATAAATTAAGCTATTTGAGGAGGGTGGGGTCTATCTGTTACGTAATTTGTGGAAGGGAGGGTTTTTTCCATCGTTACAGTTTGTTACACTACGGGGGAAGGGCGTCGAAAATTTGCATTTTTTGCGTTACGTTTTTGATGGATGACGCGTATTGAGTACGTGACAATGACATTTTTGTTTCAAGTTAGATTTTTTTTTATGACAATCACAATGACATTTTGCAGCACTGCATACCGACCACAACTTACCGACACCACCGGCGACCGGATTCCCCATGAGGCGCAGATTCTCTAGCAGCGGTAAATTACCGATGTAATCAATTTCATTAATATCGTCAATTAAATTGCAGCTCAAATCCAAGTTCACCAGCGAGTACAGCTTGCCCAGCCCTTCGAGCAGGCGTATCCGGTTCTGGGACAGGTTCAGCGTGACCAGATTGCCGAGCTGGACGTGCCAGTTCGCGCACTGCGCTATCCGGTTGCAGCGCAGGCTGAGTATCTGCAGGTTGTTCAGGTGGCTAAGATGGGCGATGCTCTCTAGCTTGTTCTTGTCCAGCACCAGATCCTTGACGGTGGGAAACAGCCGGATCGTTCGATCGATCACCGTCAGCTGGTTTTCCTTAAACACCGCGTGGCGAAGGTTTTTCCACTGCTGCAAAGAAGGGAAAAGTGAGGTAAATTAATTAAAATTGGAATTTTAAAAATGCCTTTTTCTTTTTTTTCACTTCAACTTACCTTCGACTTGTCCAACTCGTCCTCGGCCGCATCCTTGTGGACATTATCACACAGCGCAATTTGGCAGATTTGCTTCGTTTCGCTCTTGTACACCTCTATCCTTGAGAGCGTTTCACGCAAGGCACCTAAAACACGTGGCACCGAAACAAGTGAAGCAAGGGTAAGTACAATCTCCACCACCACCACCCATCCATACCACCACCTATACAAAACATAACACCATCAACCCTCCCCCCCCCCCCCCCCCCCCC
>SIXB01005538.1:0-13842 GCA_007018985.1 Anopheles bwambae
TCATCTCGTTTGGCAAAGGCTGATTGGAGCCGGCATTTCTCCACCAACCGATTCACCAGCCATACGTGTGTGTGTGTGACTCTTTTTTCCCTCTTCTTGCTGTGCTTCTTCGCTGTCGCTGACCATGTAATATCTACTTTACCGACACCGCCACTCAACTGTTACGTTATGCAGCTATCTTCGGCACCTTCGATCCACACACCGCCACACACACACACACACATGGTGCGGGCACGTGAAAGTGATGAACCTGACGGATCCCCCCTCCCATCCCCCCTCTTCCTCTCTACTCCTTTTCTTCTGCGAGACATTTTTCGCTGCCCTATGTGTGTAGAGCCCACCGGAGCGCACCCGCGTATGTGTGTATGTGTGTGCATTTGGGGAATGTGCCTCGGGGGCTTTCTTTTAGCCTCTGCAATGTCCACTCACCAGCACCCCCCGGAGGCCGATATTGCGTCGCGCATTACTACGCCAG
This sequence comes from Anopheles bwambae, assembly GCA_007018985.1. Taxonomy (NCBI): domain Eukaryota; kingdom Metazoa; phylum Arthropoda; class Insecta; order Diptera; family Culicidae; genus Anopheles; species Anopheles bwambae. The sequence continues at coordinate 476 of SIXB01005538.1, forward strand.
ACACTGACCCACAAACGGGAAGGGAAAGGAAAGGGGTAAGCAAGCGAGAGGCGTACAGGGAGATGCATAATATTTGCGCAGTGATAAGCGCGTTGAGTGATGATCACTGCGGATCCTTTTAACAAAAGTGGAGCAACTTCAACGCCGGTGACCTGCGTGGTGGTAAAGGCGACGAACCTTACGACGGAGTTGACTTAAGTCCCCTAACAGGGCGACAACAACCGATTTGCAGAGCGAAATTGCTTAATTCATCGGTTGCAAATTTCGCTCTTTATCAAACCATGATAACAAACCCACTCTCGAGTCGGGTGAAAATGAATTCATTTATGGCATCGGTGTTCGTTAACATTGTGATCAAACAGACCGCAAAGACATATGAAAGCCGATTTTCTAAAACGCATAAAATATGCATTTGTTTGCTAGTGGTCTTGTGCTACGTCAACGTTGACGCGGAAACGGAACCCTCGTAAGTGCAGAAAATTAATCACTCTGCAAACCGAAAATTCCCAATTCACCTCACACCGCGGCTCGAGTGATCTGCCTTTTAAATGTACTTTCCCGTATTGGAGACATACACACACATACACACACACACACACACACGTACACACACACATATACGCCGGTCTCCGGTCGGTCTGGTCGGAAGCTAACGAGCCAAACTTTCCCACCCCATTCCAATACGCTCCTTGCATTCGTGCACCGTCCGTTTAGCCTGAGCGAGCGTGCGCGCGCACGCCCAAGTTGCATCTCGTTTAAAGTGCCATTTCACCAACACTCCCTGATTTCGAACCGTCTGTCTGTAATAAACAAAACAAAAAAAAGAGCTAACCCCTATTGCGCCATCGCTCGCTGTGCATTTCAATATTCGACACAAACCTCCCCTTGGGCACACACAAACACGCAGACACAGAAACGTTGAAAAAAAAGCACATTCCATTCCCATTCAACAATAGCATCAACAACAGCAACCGAAACGACTGTAATCTGCATCCAATGATGCCGCTCGAACGTGAAATGCGATCGATTGAGCATTTCCTTTCCACCACGGGGCACGATTCGATGCCGTAATTATTCACTCTCGAGATGGAAATGTTGGAGAAGAGAGGAAGTGGGAAGCGCCCCCGTCATTGTGGAGTCCGTTTGACGTTGTTCTCGGTCCCGGTTGGGTATTATTTCACTTTCTCCATTTTTGCTGCTGTTTGTGGCGTTCCATTCACGCCACATGCTCGACCGTTACGGGGACCAAAGAATAAGACGAGAGTCAGAGACAGCTGTAATGGGCATTCGCGCATTACCCTCGCCCACACTCTTGAGATTACGGGTGGTTCAGTCAGTTCCCTCGCAAGGATCTGCAACGGTTGTCTTTCAAATGTTTAAATGACTATTTAACGCAACGCTCTCTTTGCCTTGCTGGAAGAAGATTGACCGAACGTCTCCACGATCGATCATGATCACGTGTCATTTGGCATACATTAGGACCCACAGTATCACTAATAACGCTTAGAAAAGCCACTACATTTCATTACTAAAATAAAACTATAAAACATACTTCTATTTACGGCCACCAATAATCACACACACACAACAAACTCGGTTTGGTTAGTTTTGGTTGTGAAGTAGAAACACTGGCTGCTTCTGATCACTGTTTAACTGATGTACTACTAGATGTACTAAGAGGTTTTCCGCCCAATATAGGTGTAGAGTATTTTTCACTGGTACAAAAATAACACTATTTTGTTTCGGGTAACACTGTTCGGGGTGTAGCTATGGGGTTTTCTTTTTGCTTTATTAGTTGACACTGTAAACTGTAGGAGTCGGAGATCCGTTCGAATGTGGCTGGATCGAATCCGGACCGGAATTCCTATTGCGTTTGTTTCGGGTTCGTCGCGTGCGTCACGTTCAGCGCTCAGATTGATACTGATTCGTAGTGCGCACCGGTCGGACCGACCCGGCGGGATTTGTTTCGCCACCTCACCGGAGTGTCTTGTTTTCGGAGTGGGGAGCCATACCGTGGCTGCTACCTTTCCAGCTCCCTTCCACTACTGCTCCCTCTCTCTCCCTCTCTCCACCAATGGCTGCGAAGGGAAATTAAAAGTCTCAAAAGTCGCAACGCGAAGATCCAAGATCGGCGCACCCGATCGTGCCGCTCTTCCTGCCTCCCGTGGTCGCGCGAAACCGGGGCCGCAAAGATTGAATAACGTAATAGCGCGCTGGAAGTGCATCTTTGCGAGTCGAACGAGCCGGATTGCAGGAAGAAAGCGTGAGCGCAAGCGAAAGAAAGAGAGAGAGAGGAGAGAGCGATCCGCGTGATCGTGTGATCGTGTGGCACCCCAACAACTCCAGCCTCCCAAACCAAGGGTGTGAGAGTGGGGAAAACGGGGAGAAGAGGGGGGATGCTGCTGCTTTGGTGCTTGTTGGCCCGAAACAGCCGTCCGCCGGGGCGGTGGAGAAAGCGCGTCCGCAGCGGACCAGCGGTGGAACGACGGATGAAAGCCTTCCCTGTTTCACACACATGCGCACGGCGGTTGCGGCCCGGTGGCATCGAGTGGCGCGCGCGAGCGCGAAAGAAAGTTGCCATTTCTGCCATCGAAAAGCCTTACCTTCTCCTCCTACCACCCGTCCTCGCTCGGGGGACACACATACACGGGCCAAACCGGAGGAGATTGTGTTGAAAGTAAAGCGCACAACCAACTGCCATTTCCGATCCGGCCTATCGGTCGGTGTGCTCTATTGCTCTTTCGACATCTTGTGCGCGGTGCGGTGCCTGTGTGTGTGTGTGTGTGTCTTCCGCACGACCACTGGTCCGTGGTTCCGTCCACTTCCGCCGGCGTCCCACAAACCGATCGGTGGCCGCTCTGCACACCTGATCGAATTATGCAACGTTACGCCATTGTAATGCAAAAGGCGCATCGTGTTCATTCGATGACGATTGATGGGTCCCCGTTTGCCCTCCCCGCTTTCTGGGCACCGAAGAAAGCTATGGCCAGCCCGAACGGATGATAACGGCCTGCGCACACGTCGTTTGCCACTGCATTGGGTAATGTAATATCATTTACGCGTTTGCTGCTCAAACAACCCGAAAGCAGGTTTCATAATGATTGGAATGTTTCGAACGCGGCACCGGTACCGGAAGCGGCACGCGCGCTCATCTGTCCCCCCCCCCTCATCGCCCTCCATTAGCGAGAAGTTGCGCGTGTGATGAGGGGAAAACAGCCGAAAAATCACACTTCCTAATCGGGGACACTCAGGTGGCATCCACCGGCAGACAGACAGGCAGAGGCAGTAGTAGTAGAAGATAAGTAGTTTCCATATTTGTTCGAGCGCTTGGCTCTAATGTATAAATCATTTCGGCTGCTTTAGGGCGAGCTAAAGACGAGATTTCACGCAGTAATTATGGGTGAGATGAGCCAAAAAAAATGGACCCCCCGTCCCATTTCGGAATGGGTGAATGTTATAAATCTTCTTGAAAAACTGCTTCCCTAAACGAACAGGGGCCGGGGAGGATTGTTATCGATTAACAAATGTGTAATTAATTATTTATTGCTGCTTGTTGTGCTGCTGATGATGGATGTTTTGAATAATTACACGGATGCACTTCCGCACCCTACAATCTTCCTCATTTTGCAGCGCCTACTACGTGACAGCTGTCAGTTAAAATGGGGTTATTTTGGAAACATAAACGGAAACGCATTTATATCGTAAACATACAAATTTCCTCAGATAAAACCAACAATGCTGCAGCTGTGAATGCATCTTCAGCAGCCACAAGCAAACACACACACACAGGCGAGCATTGTAGCTTAACAAATTACATACAGATAAACAATTATTTTCTCCATCCATCGCGTTTTATTGCGCCGCGGGCTGCACACTGTATAACCACCCGGTGGGGCCGAAGATGCACTTTATCGACTTTCGCTTTGTTAAAACGATGACCCCTTGCTGTCCTCCCTGCTCGCTCCGGGGCCTTCTCCTTCCTTCGTGTTGGGTGGTGGGCCTTTGTTTTACCACGTCTTCGCAGCCGCTTCCTCAAGTGTCCTGATCGCAGGTGCGCTGCAGCCGATCGCAATCACCGTCCCGTATGAGGCGGAACGTTTCGTCCAGCCCGAGCCCGTCCGCCGCCTGCCATTCCGATGGGGAGGTCCTGGAGGAAAGGTGTCGGACAGTGAAAGTGATGATGCATGCGATGAGCCACCGGCCGACCACCCCCTTCTTCCCATGGAACGTGAGAGAACAACTACACTTACTCGCTGACAATCTTCCACAGCGTCTTGTGCAGTGCGTCCGTGCCCATGCCGGACATTCCTTGGCGGGCGAGCTGGCAGAGCAGCTTCCAGTCGCATCCCTGCAGCCTTGCAGCGCTGCTGTCACTTAGGCGGTTCGTGCCCTTGCCGTCGTCATTGTCGTGCGCTGGCGTTTCGCGCTGCTCGAGCGCGTTCAGCTTGCGCAGCAGCCGGACCAGCGCGTCCGGATCCGCACCGAGACCGCGCTGGGCTAGCAGAAACCGTGGCACATCCTGTCCGAGGCTGCGCTGACGCGTTGGCGTGCTGGACAGAGCGCTACCACCGACCGGGGTCGGCGTTTGCAGCTGAATGGGAGGTCTAGATAGGCAGGGGGAGAGAAATATTGGTGAAATAGTTTGCATCTACTAAGCAAATTGTCAGCCATTGGTCAACTTTTTGCTTGTTTTGTATTAAAAACAGCTATGCTTAAGGTTAGTCTTTTGTTGCCAGAGTCTCTCGAGCATTTTTGTCAAACATCGGATGCTGCGTTGAATGAAGCTGGCCTTCGGTCCGCGATCAATCTCCCCCCTTATCTTCAGCGACAACCTACGTGGCCTACTACGCTTGGACAGGCAGCATCAGCACAACAGCAAACCGCTTCAGCTTCCTTTGCCCTGACCGCCACACGCGGGCCACAAATTGCGATTAGCCACACGTGGGATCGTGGGATCGCAGCTCCAACTGGGACCCTCCAACAGGTGGCAGTCTCCACGCGCCATTGCATCGAAGCGCATCGTCGTCACGCGCGCACCACTCTAACCGCGGTTCATTCATCTTTCATAACTGATGTAACATGCCAAAGGCGGACAGGGCACGCAGACGAAGAAAGCACCACCACGACCGGGCAGTGCGTTAGGTAAAACGAGAAAAAAGGCGAACAATCTTGAAACCTTTCTCCCCGTTCCTCTTTCTCGGGCCAGTGATGCAAAAAAAAACGCTCCCCACCGAACGGAAGGAAGGAAGGAAGAGAAATGTGGAGTAGCAACAACAACAGCAACAACAACGGCAGCAGCAGCAAGCACGCAGCACGCAGCACTTTGGAAACACGTTTTCACTTTCGTCGAACTAAGAGCCCCCACCACCCCTAACTAGCCCGCGGCATCAAAAGACGCGCTGTCGCGCGCGGAGACCCACACCCGGCAACGTGTGTACTACAGCGTGCGTGTGTGTGTGGACGTCTTAAAGTAGGCTGCTGCGATGGCTTCTAGCACTGCACGGCTCGCTTCTTCGCCTCGTTTTGGCTTCGGCGTTGCTGCATTGTTGTTGTGTCCACAATTTTCACCTTTCTTCTTTCACGCAGCAATGCAGCTACATAATCTCGTTTTCGGTTTATTCGCCAACGCGCGCCCGTGTGTGTGTGTGTGCGCAGCTCATTTGGTGCTCTGGTCGCGGGAGGGAAATTACGCCACGAAAGTTGGCGAAAATTGGCTTGGAGCCCATTTTTCGATGCACGCCAAAAATAATTGTACAGCGGGTATGGAGGGAGAGAGAGAGGGCGCTCCCAACGGAACAAGACAATGGTTTGTGGCGGGGGTTTCATTCTCTCCTTTCCCAACCCATCCCTGACTCTGACAATTACGACATTGGAACCGGCCGTGGTTCAAAAGTTTAAAGCCCCCCGAACCCGCGCTCACTTACTGCGTTGCATTCGGGTTGATGTAAACGACCTGTGGCGTGAGCGCCGATATTAGCAACCCGATCGGAATGGCTGCACTCAGAACGTGTATGATTTTCTTCCACGGTGAAATACTGCGAAGAGAGGGAGAGAGAGAGAGAGTGTGAGAGAGAGAGAGAGAGAGAAACAGCGAGTAATTAGTGTGGCATTTGCACAATCGGCACAAAAACAATGCGACAGGTTACTAAGTGTTTACCCTTTGAGATGTGCATCCTCTTTGCCCGCCAGCTTAACGTCGGTCGTGCCTCCGATTCCACCGGCAGCTTCATTACTTTCCGTCCCAGCAGCACTTCCACCAGTACTGCTGCCACCACCAACACCGCCACCTGCACTACTATGGTTGGCTATTAGCACCGGTTCAATGCTGAAGGTACCCTCTAGCGGGGACCGATCGAAGCTGTACGGATGACTTTTTGCCGTAGTCGGTACGGGATACGCGAACTGAGGGCGTCCGAAATGCTGCTCCTCGAACGAACCGAGCGGCGACGAGAACGGGGTCTCTGCTGGACGTGGACGTTCGGCTTTGGCCGCTTGCGCTGATTCCGTATCTTCCTCCTCCTCCGGTATCCACTTCCACTTGCCCTTGGGCGTGGGGAAGTGTGGCGTTGGATCCTGCGGGAACTTTACCTGCACCGTGGGCTGATGGCGCTGATGGGTCTGAGGAGTGGTCCAACCATACTTATGCTCCCACCTTCCCGACTCTTCCGATGAGCCACCACCCCCACCAGGAGCCGCTTTAGCGTACGCCCCGTGCCCGGATAGGCCAATCCCACCGGCATACCAGCGTGAGTCAGCGTCGGAATGTCCGGACGGGTAGGATGCATCCACCGTGCCCGCTGCGGGACTGCCCGTGGCCGAGGTGTCCTCGTTGAAAAACGGCACCACCTCGGGCGATGGGACGAACTCCTTGGTAAACTGTCCTTCGGAGGAGCTGGGAAAGAAAGTCAGGGCGTAAGGGACGCAAATCTAGATCTGCCGTAATGGCTGGCACGATGGTGATGCCATTTATGTGCGACCTACCTGCCAGTGACATTTCGACGCGGCGCTGCACTTGCGTAAAGCTGTCGCTTCCGGTAGCTCGAGATCTGGTGCTGCACTGTACGATCGTTCACGATCGACGAGGTGCCCCGCGCTGGATACAAACGACCGTTGCTGCGTCGGCGAAGCGGTTAAGAAAGAGGAGAGAAACGCAAACAAGCACACACAAAAGTTATACATTTTTGCATCAATGCGGCACGGGTCGTGGCGGCGAAAATAGTTTTGCATTCCAGCACGCAATAGTTTTGACTGTGAAGATCCAGGCTTGGATATGGAAATAAAATCGCAGCCCCTTACGACTTGATGACCGTCCAGGCTTTAAGGAAAGTGTTACGAAAATCCCCTGCATGGAGCTAGTTGTGGGTCGTTTGATTCGTCCAGCTGGTCAAAACTTTACCTCATGGCTGGCGATAATAGCTTGAGCCTTTTTTAAATTATGTGTCACAAATTAGTTAGCTTAGCGGGAAGAACCGGCATTAAAAGAGATCCTAAAGACATAATCATACTTCATGCAAACCGTCGTACCGGCTACTGGCTGTCCAAACGAACGACCAAACAGTCAGGCCGCAATACGGCACTGCCCGCACGTCGACGCACCCTCCACGGCTCCGGGCTGCGATAACAGTGAAAGTGTATCACTTTCTTTACGGCTTGATGATGTCTTTCTTCGGGCCGTGCGCTGCTGTGTACCTGCTTTGCGCACCCCGACTCTCGTCCCCTCGCTCCATCACCAAAAACCACGTACAACACACGCACTGGTACACGCAATCCATTTAACACCGGCCGGTTGTGGTTTGGTGGATCTTCCGCGATCATGCAGTGAATTGTCTTTCCCCTTGTACCGCCCCTTCCTCTACCCCTTGTAAGGTGGTGGTCAGTGAGTGTAATTTACCACAACTTCGATTGCCTGTTCGGTCATCCGTTTCGCAACATGTGCACGAATCGATCACGTGTTTGGTTTCTTCTGCTGCTTTTTTGTTTTGTTTTGTTTTGTTTGTTTGGCGATCCTCCAAGACGATCACAGCAATATGGTCCAGTATAGGGTTGTGTTTTAGGAATATTTCGCAAAAAAAACCTATATCTTTAAAGATTCATATCTTACATACATCTTCAAAGACTTTTAAAAACTTCTAAAGAGTTAGGAATCTGTAAATAGTGATTATTATTTAAATTTTCCTGATTTGCAATTGATTTTTTATTTCTAGTAACTTGAAAAAATGAAAAAAATGTCAGTATACATCGTGTTTGTAAATTTGATCTACGGCCGAGAGGCATCTTCGTGTGATCTTCACACCAAGGATAGGTTAGCCATAACGTGGAACTCAGAAATTGCTTAGGAACGTTGGAGCAACAAAATTGTTGTTACATCGATAATGAATTTATCCATCAATCTTTAAAAGATTTACGAATCTTCTGCTACTCATAAATCATTAGGAATTTCAGAAATCTTACGAAACTAAAGAGTCTTAAAAGATTGTTGTACCTCAAAATGTGAGCTTTAGATTCATTGATTCCCTTTAAAGATTCATCCGAATGAATCTGAATCAGCGTTACCCATCTCTAGTTCCGTAAGAGTGCAGACAAAACGGTGAAGAAACAACATTAACAAAGTGAAGCGTCACACACATTGAACCGAAATCAATCTCGACTGATCGCACAAAACACAAAACATCCCGGATTCCGGATCACATCTCTCCGCAGGTGTTCCCCCTGTCCCTCTGTCCGTCGTCTGCAGCTCGTATGGTTGTAATAATAGACGAACCGTGCGCGTGTTAGATCCGCATATTAATGCGCGATATGTGCATGTGTGTGTGTGTGTTTTCCCCCTCTATCTCTCACCCTCTATTTCTACCCTGTTTCAAATTCACACACTTTAACCTGCCGCCCGCTGCATGGGCAACCATTGTGCTGTTGGGGCGGTTTTCTGTTTTCCGCGGGGTATTAGTTTTGCATACGTACGCTGCTCGAAAGGACGACAACCCGCCGACCGCGGCGGCGACCGGGGGCGTTGGGGTGGCGGGCGACAAGACGGAAGTTATGCCAGCGATTGCAACCACTTCCGTCGTTAATGGCGATGACGTTTGGCCGTGCACCGTGCTCGCCCCGGAATGCTGTTTATGATTACTGGGAAATGCGGTGAAATTATTTGCAACCAGCGGTGGCTGCTCTCCCGCGCTTGGCTCACTGGCGGTGGGGCTGGCGTTGGCGGTGGCGATTTGTTCACGCGGCCGGTGCAGCAGAGGTGGCGCGGACGGCGGCGGTAGGTCATTTACATTGCGTTCAACAACCGGCGGGCCAGCGGTTGCGTTGGTATGCGGAATGGACGCGTTTACCGCGCGCAGATGGGCACCGATCGTGGGACCTTCGTTGACATCTTCGTGCACCTCGATCGTTCGGACGAAGGGCACGAACAAACACGCACACACCAACAGCACGGAAGCCACGGGCAACGATAGTACACTTTGCATCATTTACACACAAATCCACTACCTTTAGAACATTTCCACTGTGAAGCACTGCGGACGCTTCTGCTTTTCACCGAGCGTTTGATGCGTTTGTGGTAGAAAAGCGACTGTGCAATACGCGTTCCCGTGTCTGCCGCTGTCACTTTGCGATTAAGAGCAGCGAGTTGCGTTACAAGGGATTTTATAAAGGCATAAACGATGCTATGATACCCTTCAGTAAGCAAAAACAGTGGAAAAAATCTGGCTGCACTCGCTGTGCCATCCGAAGCATAAAGCATAATGTCGCACGCGGGGTCGGTGTGTTCCGTGGACCCGCCACTCTGCTGTTCGAGTTGAAGAGGGGACATTTCTGTTAAAGGACTGTGACCGACATAATGCCTGCAGGACGGGCTGCTCGAGGCCATTGTGTTTTTGCACACTGCACAATTGCATCATTGTGTGTGCGCGCGCGTGTTCCATTAAGATCAACGCCTAGGAAATGTGTCGCCCGTGAGCTACGTAATGATCGTACGTAAAAACAAACACAAACAATCTCTCGGGGAATGCATCGCGGGTGTTATTTTTGACATAATTAAAACGCACAAAACGCCTCGTTGGAAAATGCCAGAGCGCGAACCCTGCGGCTGATCGTTCAATTCCGACTTTACGCTTCGTTTAGGACGCGTTTGTGGTGCCGTTCCATTTTTCCGAACGCGTGCTGCATTTTCGTGCCGCGATGAAACGAGTAATCCCATTACGACCGCGCTAAGGCGGCTCCCACTAATGAGCACCTTTCAACGCCCATGCCCATCAAACGGGAGATGCCGGCAGCGGACTGATCGGGCTGCCGCGAGGCCATTGGCAATTGGACTATGACTGTTTGAGCGCGTCAAACTAAAATGCTCATACACACATACACACATCGAACCGATGGACAGATCTGCCTACGATCATGCCGACCGCCCGAAGGATAAACGGACCCGGGTCGCGCAGGTTTGTTGACTTTGTCGTACCGACCCCGGACCCCGAGGGAGCAAAATCGTTTCCGACGAACAGCGACGAACCCGATCGGACGATCCCGGCGTGTACCACATATTTCTCACGCATATTCGTTCGTTCGATAATTATTCTTCCCCACGGCCACGCGCTAACACCGTTACACGTTTCGTAATAGTTAATCGGGACCGCGTTAGGACCTTCCCTGCCCTGCCACAGCATGTGAGTGAGTACGGGGGGGAAGAGGGAGGTGGGCTGTAAAAGTAGTAACACGTCCATTTTCCGGTTCTATTGATTACTTTCGTGTGTCGAACGTCAGCGATTGGAGTGAAAGTTACGCGGAATGTTTTCTTTTGGTTTATTTCTTTTGTTTTTGTTGTTGTTTCGGCTGCGCATGAATGTGCACACCTTGTGCGGGCAGCACGTGTGTGTGTGTGTCGCGGTGGGATGCTTCGTGATTGTTTATTGCTCCCGCGAGGTGTTCGATTAGGGTTCGATTGCAGATGCTTACGGCATCGCTTTACACCGAAATGCGCTGCGCGCGAAGGGATGGTCGCATTGATTTATTCGTCAGCCGGTTGCCTCTGCGTCTGCCGCGAGGTGCTAAATGTGTTTTTGTATATTGCTTAAAATGCTGATAGGAGAAAGTAATTGTTGGTGTTTATACTTTGCAAACAAATACGGAAAATACTTTTATAGTTTCAAGGTACAATACACTAAATATTGAGCTACGATATTTTCTTTTTATTCTATTTACTATTGTAAATGGGCTGAATCGTAAATCAAAATCGTGAAAAAATCAGGCAAAACCGCTAAGAGATGCTAAATTCCAGGCTAGCTTCCTTCCCGTTTCTACTAGATGGCGCTGATCGCCTCGCTAGCGTTAGCTTTGGATTATGTCTTGGCTAAAGCTCATGGTAGGATCCAATTCAATTATTTGCTAAATGTAGAAGAGCCTCAAGTGAAGTTAACATTTTACTAAAAAGTAAAGTACAAGTATAAGTAAAAAAATCAGTATTGAGTATTGATTAAGTATGAGGTTCTTAACAACATTTTGCGATTATACTCAAGAACATGGGACATATAAGCGATTCACTGTGAGTCAATGCCATGACACTGCGGAATGACGCTCGTCGACGTTGACAATACTCGGTACTGCGGTTTGCGATAACATGACTGCGACAAACTGGATCATTTCTTCTATCCATAAATAAGTTAGGTATAGGATATGGCTGCTAGGAACTGCTCGTATCTAGATATCGCATATACTCGTGGGCTAGTCTATACAACCGATAACATATTAATAATTGACTGTATGGGAGTTAGTATCAGCACTGTTTGTGCATTATCGCAAATTAAACTGCCGCTTTATCTGGTCTTGGTGGGATTCCTGCTTATTCCTACCTTGAAGAAATACAGCTCTGTTTTTTCTCTTTCTATTTGCTTTCTTTTTGACTATTCTATTGGAGCTTTTTCTATCTTTGGTATGAACCTTGATTCGATGTCCTTTATCTCGTTTAAAGTGAGTATTCCGCAATCACTTAAGGATCTCGCGCTTCAATCTACTATTTGGCCAGTTTCCCTTACAGTTCGTGAGTTTGTTGATCGTGGCCTACCAAAGCAACGTTTATATGAAAGGGCTCGATTTGCCCCTTCTCTGCTTACTTCGCATCGTACAAAAAGTACAAATTCCTCTTCAGCTGTGCCAAAAACTACCGCTCATCCTGATCATTTTTTGGAACATCGATCGCCATCCCCGCAGCGCCGTATTCAATCATTATCCCAGATGACCGAGATCATAGAGGCTATCCAACTGGAGTTTCCTCCCACACCTCCTCAGTTATCACCGGGGGTGAGCCTTCAATCACAAACCAATCTCAGCAACACAAACCACTCACCACAGATCAGCCCATATTCCAAACGGATAGCTCACGCTTTATAGACCCTTTCGTGATCTATGACCAAAATGTTCGAGGCTTTCGCACAAAATATAATGAACTGCGCCTTTCTGCGGATGAATCAGGGTTTGAAATGCTTGCCCTTACTGAAACAAGGTTAAGTGAATCGATTCCTTCCAACATGATTCTTGATAGTGATTCTTAAGTGTCGTCTTTATGTGGGGATTGTTTATGTTCCACCGTATTTGAGCAGCGACCGCAACTATTTAGAATCCCTTTCTGCTTTCATCAGCGATTCATACATGCAAATGAAGCCGAATGATCGTCTTATCCTTCTTGGGGACTTCAATCCACCTGCGTTAGAGTGGTCGCTTGCAGCCGCAGTAAGATCAGATCCGTCTTTACCTATAAGACATAATCACATATCTCTTCGCTTTCATCCAGTTCCTGCTTTTTGGATAATATAAATTTGCATGAACTATATCAGCTTAACGGGATGCATAACCATTTAAATCATTATCTAGACCTGCTACCCTCCAACTCTGCTGCTTGCTGTTCTGTGTATCCTGTTTCGGCACTGCTCCTGCCCCAGGATGCTCATCATCCTGCTCTAGAAATTGCGTTACCGTTTTCTTTATTTAGGGCTAGTAGGGTTAGGTATGTATTGCCTTCTGCTCCCAATTCATTAAGTGTTCGTTATAATTTTCTAGGTTCACAGACTATCGTAAACTTAATTCTATTCTATCTCGCTCCGACTGGTCTTTTTTATCAATGTACATCGGTCGACGAGACCGTCCATTCGTTTATTGCTTTGTTAACCTCTGCACTCCTATCTTGTACCTCTATTTTTCGATCCCCTCCTAAACCTCCCTGGTTCAATCGCACTCTTCGCAATCCTGAAAAAGGATAGAATGAAATATCTTAGCAGGTATCGTCTGGGCCGATCTGCATACAACTTTCGTTTATTTAAGTACGTTGCCTCTGGGCATCGATTATATAACAGGGCTCATTTTCAGGCCTATATGAATAG
>SIXB01005539.1:0-13840 GCA_007018985.1 Anopheles bwambae
CCATATAAAACAGGAAGCAGCTGGGGGATGAGCGCTCACTCTAGGAGAGGGAAAATGGGAAATTTTTGGGGGTGAGAACAACCGACATGCGGGGGATTAAAAAAAATCGGGACTACACTTTCACACAAGTGCTAATGATGTCACTCGCATGGTCGCGATCGTAGCAGACGGAGGGAAGGAAGCACAGCAGATAAAGCTTGAAAGCAGAACGTTATTGCCTGCTTACCTCACCTGCGTATTTCCGTATCCCACACACACACACACACAACCAGATAGAACGCAATGTGGCAACGTGCTCGTGTGGCGCGTGTCTAATGGGTGGAAAAGCGGTTCCGAATCAACACTTGCCGACTGTACTAATTTCGGCACACCTTTAATTTCAATTCACTCACACGTCGCGGGACGCTTTAAGCAAGTGAAAAAACATGTGTTGTTCTGTTGTTTTGTTGTAAAGGGAAACGTTTGCTTGAATTTATACGGTAGCAGAGAGCTTGATTGAGAAAGCGCGTAGCATTGTAGTGAAATTTCAACCGTAAATTCGTGGAGGATTTATTCGACTGATTGCCGAGGAATTATGTCAATATTTCCAGACAAAGTGAGAAACCTTTTAAAGCAGCTCTTATTGGATGATTCATTCGACTTAGAAAGCTTCCTCATAGCTGACTCTTGAAGCCTTAAACATCCATGAGGGTGTAGCGAATCTCAATCATACAGAATTAAGAAGTAATACTATATCTGCGAAAGTTCGTACTGTGTAAAGTGTTAGCTTTGAAGCAGAACATCTTTGAAACGTCCGAGAATATCATCGTCCCCACTGAGACTGTACAAAGAGTATCATAAGGAAAGCACAAACTGTACAAAGAGTATCATAAGGAAACTCCTCTTACTACTGGAACATAAACATACTTGCCGAGTTATAAGTCTTTTGTAGACTCAATTTTAACTCGCTTTTCTGAATCGGGATGATGCTCTATCTATATAAACCAATTTTTTACTGCTTAAAATAGAGAAGATTTTACTTATATGTTGTGTGATTTGAAGAAGTGGACAAATTCAATCTCAACTTTTACTACTCTTTTTCTACTACTCTTTTTACTACCCAACGAGTTCGAATCGCTCACTCACTGGATCGACTACTGTACCCTTTACTCTTTTGAGATTTCACTTCCTGGATATGCATGTAAAAAGAGTTCGATAAGACTGAAAGGATAATATTAGCGACAGGCTGGACTGCTCGAATTTTCGAGCCATCACAGTCCTCAATGCCGCCTACAAGACCTTGTCCCAGATCCTGTTCTGCAGACTTGCGCCCATTGCTACACATTTTATCGGCAGCCTCCAAGCTGGGTTTGTGAAAGGCAAATTCACCACCGACCAAATTTTCACTCTACGTCAGATCCTTCAGAAGTGCCGAGAGTGCCAGACCCTTACGCACCACCTGTTCATCGACTTCAAGGCGGCCTACGACACCATATACCGGAATGAGCTATAGAACATCATCTAGCGGTACCACCTCCTTGTGAAGTTGATCCGGCTGTTAGAGGCCACCATGAACGGGATGATACAGTGCAAGGTGAGAGTATCGAACTTGACGTCGGAATCGTTCGAATCTCACAGGGGTCTGAGGCAAGGTGACGGACTCTCCTGTCCGCCCTTTAACATCGCTTTGGAAGGTGTCATTCGAGGCGCGGGGCAAGATAACGACATCCGTGACACGATCCTCTACCGATCTCTCCAATTTCTTGGCTTCGCGGATGACATCGACATCATCGGCAGGACAGCAAAGGTATGTGAGGCGACACAAACGTGAAGCAGTAAGAATTGGATTGAGAACCAATGCGACGAAGACGACGAAGTACCTGCTTGCCAGAGACTATCCACCAGACCAGGGAAACAGAGTAGTACTTGAAGGCGACAATCTCGAGGTAATAAAGGAGTACTGCTATCTTGAGACGGTCGTCACTTTGGACAACGACAGCAGCAGTGAAATCCGGAGACGCATTGTGCAGAGGAATCGGGCCTACTATGAGCTTCACCGACTGCTGAGATCCAGAAGACTTCGATCCCGCACGAAATGTGAGATATATCGCACATTGATTCGCCCGGTGATCCTCTATGGACAAGAGTCCTGGACCATTCGAGCGGAGGATGCAAATGCTCTGGGCGTGTTTGAGCGACGCATCCTTCGGACCATCTTTGGCAGTGTGTTCGAGCATGGAACGAAGAGAGAGAGAGAGAGAGAGAGAAAAGAGAGAGAGAAAGAGAGAGAGAGAGCGAAAGAGAGAGAGAGAGAGCGAAAGAGAGAGAGAGAGAAAGAGAGAGAGAGAGAGAGAGAGTTACATGATTAAACAAACCTACTTACTAACTTATTCGGTAAGAACTACTCAAGCTTGAAAGGTATTAAGCACTTAGCTATTATTTGCAAGACTTTAACAAATTTGAACAAAATTCAACGCTAATCGCTCCTTTTAATGAACGACCCAAGTGATCATAACTGTAAAACATTACGGAAATACTAATAAAATAAAATAGAATTTAATAATTTTACTAATTACTATCATATTGATAAAAATGTATGAAGACATGTAAGCACAAGGCAAAAACTTTTTTGCATTTTATGAACCACTGACAACACCTACAAAAGCAGTTAATTATTGTAGAGTTGATTTGAATAATCATGTACATACAATCAACAGGGTTTGAAGTTGGTTGCAGAAAGTTGTAAAAAAGTTAGTCATACGATTAACTAACGCCTCGTAAAACACAAAAAAAAATAATAATAAGCTATAAGGAAAACATCACGTGCATAAACCAACCTGCCTAGCTGTGTGCAGTTGCTGTCTGCAGGCTGCATCGACTCGCAAAAGCTAACCACACCACCATCGAAAGCAACCCCATAAACCCTGTCTGGCAAACTGTGCCACGGCTGTCTATTACAAATTAAATATGTTAAAACCTCACATCCTGGGCGCACGTGTTTCTTTTTTTTGCTGCCCACCCGCCCAAACTTTTGCAACTTTTGCCACGACGACAGTTTGCTTGCATCGCAAAACATTACAATCGCCACTGCAAACTGGTACACGGTGAGTGCGCGGCCAGCGGATAAGTTTGCCAGAGAGTGAAGTGAAAATTAAATACCATGCTTTTTGCGCGCTCGCTCACTGCGCTATCATAGCAGGCAGGGAATGTTGCGAAAAGCTTGCCCCCGCTCGTTCGCTCGCCAGCAACCCCGTATTCCTCCATGCCATGCCAACTTGGATGCGTCGTGTGCTGAGTGTGCTGTCAAAAGTTTCGCTACAAAAACATATACACTCACTCGCCACCATCAACACACACACACACAAACCCGAGAGTCAAGTGCAGTCAAGTTCGGTCAACAGCGCGCTCCGTTCGTACCAAAACCGTAGTGCACCTTCCCGAACGGATCATGCAAAACCCCCGTAAAGTGGAGCGAATGGAAAACTTCCGCTTCCGGCAAAGTGTCTGAACAGTGTGTATGTGCCGAGGTTTTGGTGTGTTTGGAGCGTGGTGGAAGTTGGCGGAGAACAACACAAAAAAAAAGCAACGGCCTGAGCCAGGTGCCAGTTTACGTAACCGCGATATCACACACACACACACCGGCTCGGAAAACGCCGTGAGGAGGGGAGTGTGTAGAGAAAAAAGGGCTACGCGGAACACGGTGGTTTCGCCGCCATGAAATCATCAAACCGGGCGAATGAAAACGGTAGCAGTAATGGCAGTTTCGTTGCCCCGGCCCGCGATAAATGGCCGTCCGATAATGGGTGCTGACATCGGTATAATAAAAGTTAGTGCCATCCTGGTGCGCGCGGTCTATATATATTGGTGAATGAATTGGAAGGGCCTGTGGTCAGCATACGGTTTAATGCGAGAAAGCCTTCGCAGCCTTTGAGGTAAGTTATTTTTCGGTTTTGTTTTTGGTACTAGCCGTCTGATGGTCGAGTGGTTTGTAAAAAACACAGACAGATGAATTTATTTTTATTTTACATACTCCCGTTTTTGGTCCCGTTCGAAGTCCGTGATAGCCATTCGCCCGTCGGCGGTATGCGATTGTTGCGAAAACCGGGTTCGGTCTTTGTTTTCGAGCAGGGAAAGTGAACTGTAGCAGAAATAAACATATTGTCGACCAAAAACCATGGCCTGTTTAGTTTTTTTTGTTGCACAGATTGTGTGAATAATCAATAGCAATTATTTCTGTTACGCCAATTGTTTGGATTATAAAAAAAAAACTATGTTCCGGTTTGGTAAACCTTATACTAAAAACCTTATACTAAATACTTTCTTTGTGTAGCTTTAGCACATGCTAAGGATTTTTTTAAAGAAGAATAATTACTTGCGATCGAATAAGCTTGCGTCTTCACTTGAACACTTGAAAAAAACTAAGCATTTATCTAGGACTTTATCAACAATTGCACTCTGCTTGGTTGGTTGAGGAAATTGAATATGAATGCAGTAAGAATTATTTCAAATAGATAACATCTTTTTATGTATTAGCTGTCTTTTAACCATTTCTTACATTAACTTTCTGAACATTTATGCTGTGTCGTTACGCTATGTTAACAGCTTATTACACTATTTTCTGGCTCAGTTTTCAATGTGAACAGCATTACTCAAAACTTTCACGATGTTTTCATCAGCTTATGATTATTTGTGACTGCTGGGCTGTTGACTTCGTGCAATTGTTGAATAATGCCGTTTACATTAGAAACTGGCCCGGAAATCAGTGTAGTAGATAATGATAATAAGTTAACCAATGCTAATTTTATTAATAAACCAATACTAATGATTTAGTATTCAAAAAGACGCAAGAAATATCTTGAATACATTTTAAAAAGATGTAGAAGGTTTATTCATATAATTTCAGCAAAATTTGGCGGATCCTAATGATAACTTTGTGCCTAGTCCCGTTCTTTTCCTATTATATCTTATTGATGTTAATTCGATTCTTTCTGCCGACAATCAGCTTCTTTACGCAGACGATCTTAAACTCCCTTACCCTAATACCTTCATCTCTGACTGTTTTCTTTTCCAGCAACTATTGTATTCATTATCACAATGGTGTGTAGTAAATATGCTATCACTGCGCTCAGATAAATGTTCTGCTTTATCGTTTTCTATCGTTTTTCTATGATTGATTTCGATTACTCTTTAAATATGTTTGCACTTAATCGTGTTTCCTCTATTTGTGACCATGAGGTATCTTTTCATAGTAAACTCTCTTTTAACTCGCACACTGAGTTGCTTGTTATAAAGGCAATGCAGTACCTTAGAGTTTCTCCGTAAAAGTTGCTGAATTTTCTGATCCCTTATACCTAAAGCCGCTCTACTGCAATTTAGTGCGCTCTACGCTCGAATATGCCAGTGTGGCTACAAACAATTGCAACATATGCTTACAACTGTTTTCTTTTACGGATCTGTTGCTTTCATACCACCATACAATGTACGGAGTCAATTACTGGGCCTTGGACACATTAGAATGCCGACGAAATAAAGCCCAAGCTATGTGCATTGGTGCTGGCTTGCTTCTTCGCGAAATTAATTGACCCAACTAATTAGCTAAGATACCTCTCTATGCGCCTCTTTCACGATCACTCCTTCTCAGAAATCCATTATTCATTCCCGGTCGACATACTGGATATGATCAAAACGATCCTATGATTACTTTAATTCGTATTTTCCTCACTTCGATTTTAATATGTTTCTTTCTAATTTTCGTGCTCGTCTTGCTACATTTGCTATCACTCATCCGTCTTTACTGTAACAGTTTTACAAGCTTTTTTTTATCTCGATCTATTATATATCATGCGATCATGATCTAATTCGTTGGTTTATAAGCTTATATGTACAATTAGTTTTAGTTTATGCATTTTTACACCCCAAAACAAGATACTTATAATTAAATAAATAAATAAAGAAATAACAAGACACTTTTTTGCAGGAAAATTGAAGCATGTTAAATGATGTTAACATATTCTATCAAAGGGCTTTCGGCGCGAACCTTCTGCACTATGTGATATATTCAGCGAGACATTCAGGCTTTGTTTGTGGATTAATATGTAATTAATTAATTAGTGAATGTATCATTTAATATCATACAGAGAGAAAAAAACACTAAAAAAGTAACAGGAACGCGTACCAAACGTATAAGACAAAAATGATTTTACAACATTAGAAAAACCTGAAATTGATTCTCAAATATGATTAAATATGAGAGCGTGTGGAATTATTTTGACTTCAGGAAACGGTTCAGAATATACGTATGCATTGTGACAAGTGACAGAGTGTAATTGAAAAATCTAAAACCATTATTTAGACCCAAATCAAACAGCAGCTCAGAATTATTGCAAAACTAAAGAAAACAAATGATCGAAATCGGCGTTATGGTTAAAATATTTATTCTGCTGCTATACTCAAGTGTCTTTATTTGTGAAGGTTTGTTTGTTATACCTTTCTCTATAATGCTGTCGCTCTTTGGAATGATTTGATGTCTAGTTTTACGAATATAAATTGATAAATTAAATCCATTCTACTCGCTTTTTCTTTGTGTACATGTTAATTGAAATTGCAGTTTTTGGATGCCACAGCATTGTTTTGCTGAAGATTCACTCTTAACATTGCTGTAGAATGACGCAATGCTCTGTTTTCGGTGATAAATCCTAACAGATTGGTAGTTTTTAGGTTGTTAATCCACCGTTCCACCACCATACCGGCACACCACCTGCTTAAACAAATGCACGAATTAATTCATCCTTTCCGTGCCACTTCCTAGCCGTACAGCCACAGACAGACGAAGCGTAAAACAATGAACTGTACGGACATGTTTGCATAATTATTGATGCCATATTCTATCCCGCTCCCGTATGAGTCCCTGTACGAATCGAAATCGTTCATCTATCGCTGCACAAGCCCTGGAGCATCCGCACGGCACACGGCAAGCTGCAAGCTGGCTCCATCATCATCATCAAGCCCAGTCGCTCATTAGAAATCAAACAAACGTTTCCAACCCAGAAAACAATGCAGAAACAAGTATGCAAATGCCTTTCGTTGCACACACATCGCTCTTCCAGCGCTCTTCGCATCCACCCGTTAAGCCGCCGAGCCTGGAACACGCTGGAATAAATTGCCATTTACACTTACTAAATCATAAGCCTTATCGGACCTTATGGCATTGCGGCAACCCTTTCCCACATGTGCGCCTCGTGGCAACCCCCATCCCGCAAACCAGCAAACCCCGTCTGCCAGCAAATGGCCGGCCAACTCCGGGTTTTCCCCAGGACGAACGAGACTTCGAGACAATTCCCAAATGGGAGGGAAATTGCATGCAAGGAACAGTAAATTGAACAAACAACGTCTGCTTTACCGCCCTTGCCCTTTTGCCTTCGTTTGCGTTATCGCACGAACCTTGGAACACGGAAGAGTTTCCCTCCCCTCCCCCCATTTTCCCGATTGGTGCCGGGGTGCAGCTACGTACGTAACTCGTGCGGCTCGGTCCTTCCGAATGCTTCTTTGGATCATTCTTGGCTTCATTGTGCACCACGTGAACCATAAGGCCCTGCCTGGAAAGGGACAGGGAAGGGAACGTGAATGCATATAAATCTTGCGCCCCTGATTCGAGGGAAAGGGACGTGGCGAGGGTGAGGAACACAACAAAGAGGAAGGAAACGCCGGCTGCCACACGGCGGCGCAATGGTAAGACTCGCGTGAAAGTCAGAAAATTTATCGTTTCCATTAATTTGTCACAGTGCGATATAATTTAGTGAAGTATTAATTAAGTCCCACCGGTGGTCTACACGATTGCGACCTGCGCGAGTTGTGAATGGTGCGGATGAGTCGGGTTTTGATAGAGAAGGAAAAAAGTTGGCCACTTGGTCGCTGGTGTGCAACGGGTCAGAAGGATATTCGGGCGAGGGGTGATGAGCTGCAGCAATGTGGGTGCATCACAGAAAGGGCATGCAAAAGTTATGATGGAATGCTAAAGTAGGAGCTCAAGGAACATTGATCGTTCAAAGCTAAGGTGTAAGGGGAGCTGCGGGATGATTTATGCAGCTGCAAAGGATACAATTTTCAAATGTTTTATTTGTAATGGATTTATGCAGTTCTGTTGTGGATGCCATTTTTTTGGGTAGTTTTCATTTGCGTTGTGTAATTTACATGATGAGTGAAGCATGAGCTCAAGCCAATCCTGTCTCAAGATGATATCCGATGGTAATCATATTTAAAAATAGGAGTTTTATGAATACTCTTCTTCTTCTTCTTCTTCTTCTTCTTCTTCTTCTTCTTCTTCTTCTTCTTCTTCTTCTTCTTCTTCTTCTTCTTCTTTTTCTCACAACAACACACAATTTCTAAATACTATATAAAAGATTACGATTTATACGATCATTGCAATTATATGTCGTATAAACTGAGTTCTGAGTCCTTGGTAGTCCGTTGGTCTTTGGGAAAGATGTGCCATAAACTGTCTTTTAGGCGGAATGATCTAGGAATCGTACATAGATTAACATGTGAAAGAAGAATCCTTTGAGAAATATACACTGTAATATGAATAAAATAATAGGTATTAATCAATTCATTAGGATCTTGAGGATGATCCTACATGAATGTACTTAAAGTAATACTTATAGACTAAATATGTAATGTAATGTAATGTGGATGGTGGAAACCTAAGGCACAAGTAACAAAAATATTGGATAGTGAAAATATGGATTTTTCAAAAGTTGTATCCGGAGTCCAACACTAAAAAAATCTGCCATACAATCAAATGAGTCGTAATTATTGACGAAAATCCGCTACATAGCTGATATAGGACCACACTGGTTAAAAGGACTGATTTTGACGATAGACGAAAATAAATTGACGTCCACGTGGACTCCTCGATGAAGTGTTAAATTCTATCATAGCCATTAGAATGGTAAGCGTCAACGTAATTCAGATTAATAAGTCCTTACATGAAAATGGCATTGGATAACTAAATGCTAAATCATGACGCTTTTTCGATACAATACAAACTCACCAGAGGTCCTACATGATTGATTTTGAAATACCACTTATGTATCTGGATTTCTATTAAATTTAATGAAATAATGCTTATGCTACAAACTCATTTTATGATGTGCTAAATTTACGAAAAGTAAAAATAGAGATAAAAAAAGGTATTTTTCGTATTTTGCTTCAAAGTTTTAATTCCGTCAAATTGACGGCTTGCGTAAACTTATTGTTAAAGTCGGTTCGCAATAATCAATAATTTCTTATGAATCAATGACAACTAATGACCTTAGAACGGAGCTAGTTAAGACCAACCCGGAATTAAAATTCCAGCAGTAAACTAATTCAAAGTCCAATCAAATTCGTTGTTAAGCTGTTTTGTGTGTATGTTTTGCGCTTTTATTCCGTTAAAATGCTAATATTGATCATGATATCCTCGATTATATTAATCGAAACATAATACAATGAACCATTATTATATGGTCATTGCATAGTATATCTCATCTCTGTTGCAAAAGCTGTCTATCTAGACCCGTCTATGAGGCAAAACTTCTTATTAGTAAGCGTATAACCTTTAGAGCTCGCTCGCAGTTCGCAAATTAATAGCAAATTCACTGCAAAGTCGTAATGAAATGCTTTCTGCAATATGGTTCTGTTTGGTTGCGTCTATTTTATTAGTCGCAAAAACACTTTCTCCCTCGCCGCAAATAGGCAAGCCACTTATAGCTGCATAATGTATCAGATGATTTCCCAAAAGCATCTTTCAAGTAGCTGTTTCTTAGTGCATTTTGTGATGTGGTAAAAAAATATGCGTACCTTTATTTCACAAGATCCTCTCCTTGCACAAAACAAACCCACTACCCACTCCATCCCACTTCATCTCGTGAAGCCAGGTTTTCACTTTTATGATGGTAATTTTTCATCATTTTCTACAGCAAGAAAGTTTTCTTGCTACCCTGTGCGTGTGCGTATTTGCTGTAAAGTGTTGGCGGAGATCCTTCATCAACAGTGCCGTGCTGCGTTCGTCCCCGAGGGCGTCACAAACCTACACCCTTGGACGGGCAAATCCTACCGAAGACAGCGCGAAGACGACCGCTCTAGAGATGTAGCCATTGTTGTTTGCATTCGTAATTAGTTGAAATTTATTTTGTTTCTCTCTACAAACCAACCAACCACCGTACGTACGTACGTACGCACGCAGACCCAAGACTAACGATGAGTTTGTTGTGCTTGGTTTTGGGTCGTTCAAACGTGAAAGAAAAGCTCGTTTTAAAAAGAGCAATAAAATCGCTAAACCATTCCAAGCCGGCGAATGGAATGGTGCCGTCCTAAGTGAAAGTGAACGGAGTGCAAAATGCCTGCGCCAAAAAGACGTCCCCCCGAGAGCGTCAAGGCGTGGTGGACCATCGCCACGCACAATCGGTGGTAAAGATAAGTTTAATAGCACAAATAAATCATGTACTTTAGAGGGTGGATTGTATTGCTGTCCCGGTTGCCTCTGTTTTTCATTTTTACCTGTGATTTTTGGGAGGTTTTTCGGGCATGGTAATGTTTACTTCGCTACATTTTCTGCTTTAGGTTTGCAGATTGCCTACAAATCTCTTTAAAGCAGCCCGTTGAGCTGTTGGCTGGAGATTATGGTTTTATTTATTTAACCACGAAGCATATTATACATTCTTTGGTGGTGTTTTATTAGAAAATTGTGTTTTCATTTTAACTGATTTTGAATATCACATTCTTGAAAAGGAGTTTTACGCAATTATTTTGTTTTTAAGAGATTTATAAAGCGATGGGTTTTTTACGTATTAACAGTTTACTAGTGTTCGTGTATTGACAGTAGTAAAGATTTATTTTTTTATATATTTATAATTTAACTCATTTCATTCAGTAATAACTGATTAAATAATTAAATCAATGCTTTGAGCAGAAAATATGCTTTTCATTACAAACTTTGAGGTAATGGGTGCAATTAATAAACTAGCTATGAATGGCCATTGCCTATCGATAAGTAATGATGTTATAGTAAAAACAGTAAATCAGTGAGAAGATTTGATAAGAAACAATTTGAAGTATTTATTACAAAACTGTTAAGTTAATTAAATCAATAAAAATCATAAGAAATACACAAATTTAATAATAAAGTTGATAAAAATCATCGAAAGGTCATTACATAAATGTTTACCAAAGAGACACAGAGATAATCTAATTTAAAATGTATTAAACGTATGTTTTAAAAGACTTAAATTTCCTTTGAAATACACTCTACCTTTACAAAATAGGGAAAACTCCACTCAACATAACCCTCTGAACATTTTTCATTTCATTTATTCATCTGCATACTTGACTTTTCAAGCATCACTGACCGTTGCACCAGTTCTAACTCGTAACGGCATATGCATCAAATCGATCTCTGGGGAAACATTTATTGCTCACCGAGTAAGGTTGTTATGAGACGATGCTGCCATTCATTAAATCTACCAACGTGTTTATGGTTGAACGAAAAATAGGTAGGTAGGTAGACATGCCTTGGGGGTCTGTCTTGCACAAAATAAAAGAGAAACATTTTGAAAGAAATAATTCAAAAAGATGATGCTTTCAACATGTTTAGCAAGACATTCAGTTCTGTCTTTTCTCAAAATGTATAGCGTAAATAGACTTTAACTTTTTTTTCATCAATTTCTGCCTTTCTATTGTGAACCTTCTACTGTCCCTTACATTCACTGCACACCTACGTCCCTCCAAAACCACCTTTTAAAGGTTCATATTTTAAATACATCCCGCTGCATCAATCTCTTCCTTCCGCTCGTTAAATACCTCTCCGCAACGCCCACATAAACGAAAGCCTCCAAACAGCCCAACACAACACGTGGACGGCTGCGTCAAAGAACCTCGTCAGTCGGTCGGCAGGCAGTGTACATCCAGAGCCCGACAGGAACTTCGTTCCGCTGTGCGCTTTAAAGCCGCCAAAACCTACCGCGCACGACACGTGACCACCATTATCAACGCGTAATGAGTTTTGCATTTTCAATTAAACTTCCCGGGGCGGTCGGGGCTGTCCGTCCGGGCCGGGAGGCGGCCACGCGGGAACGCGTCAGATTTGTATCCTGCAAACTAAGTCCGTGCTCTTCCCGGCCTCTGCCATGATGAATGAAACATTCCTCGAAACATTCATTCCCGGCGACCCGGAGCAGGATATAAGATGGCAGGGAAAGATTAAAGCAAAAAAGGTGGCCATTTTTTGTGTGCTGTTCGTATTGGAACAGCCCGACGGGGCGACTGAAGATTATTGATCGAACAGGTTCCACCGTGTGTTTGGTTGCGTTCCAGCGTTGTGGTCGGTGAGTTTTAAATTTTGTTTGTGTATTTGCGTTTTGTGTTTCATGTCGCACCCCGTCCGCGTTGAGTGATGGTTTAATGAGCCACTCGGTGGCACGCGACTTGGTTCGCGGTTTGCTGAAGTGGTCTGTCAAAACATTTGTATAATCCGATAGATGTACTTGCTTTAAGTGTTTGTTTCCCTGAGTGTCCCGATTGCCATAGGGTGCTGTTGTCGGAGATTTGCCTGAATTTTCAATAGAAAAACTTGAAGTTTTCATTGCGTTTTTAAACCAATTTCCATGATCATGTTTAGTTGTTTCGGTTTTATTTGGGGTTTCAGGGGTTTTTTATAATTTTGAGACACATTCTTGACTCTTGCTTGTCGGAGGTGAACTTTATGTAACAGGAATTGGACTCTACGGCATCCGTTTTTAACATGAATATTGTAAATTCCTATCGAATTCTCGCCGTGAAAGAGAGAGTGTCCCAAAATTATAAGAACTCCTGAAAACCCCTGTATTGTTACGACCTACTAGTGGCGGATTAAGGGCATCGGGTACCCGTAAGAGAAGTTCAGGAATCCCTTGTAAGAATTGATCGGTGTCCCAAATTACTAGGCCACAAAATCATTGGTCGCAAAATCCTTGGTCGCCAAATGCTTGGACGCGAGTGTCCTGGTCGCACAATTCTTGGTTGCAAAATTATTGAACGTAAAATCCCTCTTTATTATACAGTTTGTTCCCGAGGCATCCACTAAACTGGAATACTCTGTCTCTCTCTCTCTCTGTCTCTCTCTCTTTCTGTCTCTCTGTCTCTCTCTCTTTCTGATCCTTCCATCGATCGTTCGTTGTGCTCCCCTGTGCCTTATGCCGAATTGGGGATCGCTGTCGAACACCTTCTTGGTGGGGTATGAGTCCGGCTGGAAACTGGAATACACGCGTAAGGTGAATATCACATTTTCTGCCAAAATACAATGGATTAAAATAGAAAGTTTTGATTATATTTAATAGTTTAATGCTCTCAATCATTAATTTCATGCAATTCATGAAACAAATCATATCATTTTAGGCTTTTAAGCAGCTTAAAACTCAATTTATTCTGTTTTTGACAATATCAATCAGAACTGTTCTAAATATCTGTGGATTTTAATTCATTTTTGTACAAAAGATACCACACAATGAATCTTGCGAAATGGTTAGTATCCATATTATTGTTCCTCTCAATACGAACAATGTTTAATCAATCACGGGCTTCACGACATCGTCTCGAAAGCACCAAACAAGAATGATTCAATATTTTATGTGGACTTTGGTGTTTGATGGGATAAACATGTTTGTGTTATAATAACTCTCTTTGCGTTGATTTCTAGAACGAGTGGCTAGAAATGTGTTGTGTTGTTGTGTGTTGTGAAATATGTGGAGAGTGGCTAGAAACATGTTACATTAGTATTCTTAGTGAACACAAGTATCCCCCTTAAAATCTTGTTTTGATGTAAAAATTCAACTTTTGCTTATTGTTCATC
>SIXB01005540.1:0-13813 GCA_007018985.1 Anopheles bwambae
ACACACACACACACATGCTGAACTTTGTGGGCCCTTTTCGGCCATCCAAGCGCTAATATGGTGTGCGTTATTTTTAGCTCTCCTGCACGGTGGACGCGGGATGTGCCATCTGTCGCCGGTGTCTGCAGGCGGTGCAGGATTTCTACCACTTTCGCGTGCGCAGCAACAAGGTGAATGATCTCATCCTAGTGACGACGGTCGTTGCCAACGGTGACGACGACAACAGTGGCAGTGGCAATGAAGCGCCCGCCAAGCGCGAAACGACGACCGTCGTTGTTCCGTGCCCAACAACAACAACAACACCACCACTACCAGCAGCGAAGCAGCAACCGAAGCCGTCGATCGTCTCCAGCGCGAGCAAAACCACCGGTGAGCGGAGCAATCGGTGCCGGTACTGCCCGAAATCGTTCCGCACGGTGGCCGAACTAGCCGAGCACGGCAAGCGGACGCATGTGGCCGGCCGGCAGCACCACTGCCCGAACTGTTTGGCCCAGTTCCAGCACGCCCCGTCCCTGGCACGGCACATGCGAAGCCGCAGCTGCTTCGCGTTCAGCAAGTACCGGTGCCGGGTGTGCAGCGAAAGCTTCCCGGAGCGGGACCAGTGGGCGGACCACATACGGATTCACGCGAAGGACTTTCCCTACCAGTGTCCGGACTGTTGGTCACAGTTCAAGCATAAGGCGACGCTGCGGCGCCACGCCAACACGGTCCATCTGCTGGCGAAGGTGTGATCGGGATATATTAGTGTGTGTGTGATGGTGATTGTGTGACACGGTTAACATATTTAAAAATGCAAAAAAGGCGGAAAGAAATGAGCATCGCACATGCACAGTCGACTGATAAGAGAAGCAATGGGTCGGGTTAATGAGTTGCACAATGTATAAAGGGCCCATCTGGTGTGGTTGGGTCGGTTGAAACGGGGGGGGGGTTGGTTTGAGCGCTACAGCACGCGTTCGTTCCAGCGCCTACTTGCTCTTGTAAAACGAACTCATAACGAAATGGGTGCAACAAACAAAAAACTCCCCGATAAGACATGTAAGGGTTTGTTTTAAACCCGGCGGCACACCACCACCATCGCGTGACGAATGTAACGTTGTGTTCAATAACATGTTACAAAGTGTTAATATTTTAAATCTGCTGTCCTTCGATTTGGACGGCGAAGCGCGACCCATTTAGATTTTAGTTAGTGAATTGGATCGAATTTTTGGTTCGAATCATTTTTATGGATGACAACGATTCGAACACGTGGTGGTACTTATGCTCTAGAAGCAAAAAAAAATCCCAATTGTGGAAGGGGAGAAAATCAGAATTAAAAAAAAACAAATGTAATTAATGTAAATCAAGCCGGTACGAAAGATACATACTTGATTAATTAGTGACAATATGAAAATACGATTTTAACTTTACTCGGTATGTCCTTGTCAATCAATAAACAGGAAATGTGTGATAGTGAAATGAATAAAAAACTTAATAAAAAATGAATTGATTAATTGTAGGAAAAATGAAACATAAAGTAACATAAAATACATGATACGATCCTGAGATGGTAAATATTTCTCGCTGTCCGTGCGGAACTGATACGATTTTACAAATGAAAACACATAATTTTTACACATCTTGGTAATTATTTATTTATTTCACTCAAATAGTTTCAAAGGAATCATCATTCGGCATCCTCAGCGGCAATACACATCTGTTTGTTTGTGTTTTTTGTTTTGTTTTGTTCCAGTTTGTTTGTTTGCAATGATTTAAAAAATTTACAATCGTTATTTCGCTCTCCCAGCACGAAAGTCATTCCCCACGTGCACCCGTAGGTTGCACCTGAGCGGAGAGAACGATCGGATAAGCGGTCCAGTTCTGTTTTTATACCTATCTTTTTTGTAAATTTTGACTTTTTCCATTCTTTATGCTTTTGTTATTTGCTCCGTACACTCGCCGGTTAATTGCAAAACAAAAATTGCACAGTGCATGTCTTCTCCCCTACACTTCGGACATCAAACGACCGCTGTTGTCCCTTTGAATTCGTAAATATTTTACCACCAAACTATGCCCCCACTTTGCCCATGTTATACGTTTTCCTTAAGCCAGAGGTTAAACCATTTCAGATTTATTTTTGGTAAATTACACTTACACACCTATGACTCAGCGCAAGCGTGTACCAGCAGCTCAGTTGTTTTAATCATTCGTATTTGGTTGACATTCGCGACTAGATGGTATCGATATTCCGGTGCGCGTGCTCCAGGGCAGGGCGCAGGATGCGGACGACCCAGAATGCGACGTTCGTTAAAACGAAATACTTCCCTTCCCTCCCTTGGCATGCGCGTGCGGTCTGTTTGATTTGTAAGCCGAGATCATCGCACACACACGCACACACACACACTTCGTACGTCTATGTTAATGCAAAAACGGTAACGCCTTTTTCGACTTTGAATGGTTTTAAAATTGATCCTTCCCCCAGTAATAGCGGCAAACGGTGTAATTTATTCTGCGCTGCCATTTACGCCCCTAGGGAGGATATTTGTCTCCACCAGTTCCCTTTATAAATGATTTGGAGTTTTGCAACATTACTCTACAATTTATCTGGTTTTTTTTTTCTTTACGGGGCTTCGCTTTGTTCTCTCTGCTGATGATCACGAGACAGGCACATACATATTTAATATAATCCATCGAACAGGTTGAATCGCTTCCGTCCCTTTATCGCTTTACAAACTATAGTCGCATAGTTAAGCTTTGATCTACCTTTTCTTCGTGGTTACTGCTAAGACTAAAAATTGGGACCCAGAAGCAGCAAAACCACCAAACCTTCCCGGATGGTTGGTTGGCCAATAAATATACATCTATATTCTCTTTCGCGATCTGAAAACCCATTTCTTATGTCAGTTTACTTTGTTTGTTGTCGTAGCTTTTGTTAAAAAAAAAACGGTCCAACAATATTCCCACCCACCTCCTCTCCTCCCCTTTCCCGGAAGCGATGAATAAACCATCGTCACGAGTGGTATGGCAGAAAATAACACGCACACACGCTATGTATAGTAGTAACAAGTAGAACTAACTTACATTCAATTCCATTTCTCACCAGCCCAGTGCGGGCAGATACGTGTCTCTATAGCTCGTTTCATTTCGGTACATGCCGGTACGATGCGCGTGCACTTATATAAATATGACCCCCCCTGCCCCACGCACTCACGCACCCCCTGCGCTAGTATTAGTTCTGTATCTTTCCCTACATTTGTGCTTGAGAATGGTGTGAGGCGAAAAGAAAATAAACCGTAACGGAACTTTGCTTTGCGCCCTGCTCTCGCTCTCTGTGCTTTCTTCTAGAGTCGTACCCCCCAGTTGGGCCCACTTCCGCGTGGAAGGGATTACCGGAGGGCGGTCAAAATAAATAATAAATAATTTCTATCTTTATCGGAATAAGTGAAACCCGCTAGTTTTTTAATGCCGTTTTCGATCACGATCTACGGACCCAAACGGACGAACCGTAAACTGGTGCCCATAGCTGTGGTCACGCCCTCTCCCCTCTGAACGGCTAAATTAAACATACATGGGATGTAGGAATGGCTTACAATCAAATCTCGGTAAACGGTCCTCTATACAAAGGTCGTAGGCGCTTCGCGACTGTCTGCGCGGTCGCGTGAAACCGTATGGCGCGCGTAGAAAGGTATGCCGCTGCTATTGTACATCCGGAAGTGTTGCCTAGGTGCGAACGACACGCCGCACTAAATGCACTACAGCACAAACACAGTGCAAAGCTGGCCACAGCGACGCTACACAAAACGGGAATGCTTCAAATCGGCACCATCCTCCGGCCGGGGCCGCACTACTTCAGCCAGTGCCACCGCTGACGGTGGACATGGTTTCGCGTTTAATTGACTAACTGCGCATCCGTTTCGCGCTCGGCTCCAGCTTCACGTTGACCATGCCGTACTCGCTGGTGTAGAGCATCCGGTCCAGATCGTCTTGTACGGGACGCGAGTTGATTTTCTAAAATGAAAGCACATCAGATCAACATTAGTTTGCTTGCAGACGTTGCATTGTGGGTCATAAACGCCCTAAGATATTTGCAATGAACGGGACACTGTCACAAGTGATTTAATGACGTGTATGCAGTGGTGATATGTTCTCTGGAGCGCACCCACGACTCCGATCGGTCTCCTGCAAAATCGGAACCACTAGTACCACCCGGAGTCGAAGTATTTGGGCGAACAATAGGGCGTAAAAGAGCTTTTTCGACCTGTATCCTATGCCGATTATTGCTTGTGATGCTTTGTGCCGCTCGTGACCACCTACCTCTCCCATAACCGCAATCGGCGTAGTGTTGGTCGCCTTCGCCACCTTATGCTCGATGATGAAGAACATGTACTCGTCGTACAGCAGCCGTATGAGGTGAAAGCTGCCGAAGCTGCCGGCGGACCGGAGTGTCAGATCGCGGATCACCATCGAGCTGTAGAAGCTCCACTTGAGCAGAAACTGTCTGGCGGCATGCACGAAGCTCGGCTTACCCCGGTACTCCTGCAGCGCGTCATCGACCACGTTCTGCAGCCAGCCCGCCCACTGCTCGAGCGTGTTCTGCTGCTGCAGGGCGGCCTTGAAGTCGTTCTCGAGCCGCTGCACCACCGCCGTATCGCACTGGCAGATCCAGGAGGCTTGCTCCTGCACGTTGCGGAAGTCGACCCGGTTCAGATCGCTCAGCATCTGGGCGATCTGCGTGCCGTTCTGCAGCACGGCCCGGGCCGCCTGCGCCAGATGGTTGAGCGAGGTGTAGCGGCGCAGCGTCTGCCCAAAGGCGGCCACCGCCGACAGCTTTATCGCGACGATCGGCTCCGGGCAGCCGCCCATCGCCGACGTTAGCCAGTTCTCGAGGTTCTTCGCAAAGTTGCGAATCGCCTGGGTCAGCCCGGTCGGTATCGGTCGCAGCACGTCCGGGATCAGCACGTCCACCATGCTCTGGTAGAACTGGAGGTCGACGTGCTTGACAAACTCCTGCACCGGTTCGCACTGCGTCAGCAGGTACAGCTTCTGCTTGCTGAGATATTTTTCCTCCTCGCACTCGTCCCCGTTGTTGTTGTTGTTCTCGGCGCGCCAAAACTCGCGCCACAGCGATTCGATCATGTTGAAGTCCAGGTTCAGGATAGCATCCAGGAACGCCTCGCAGTGCTCGCGGTAGATCGAGCGCAGCGTGTCCACGTCCTCCATTGTGATATCGTCCGGCAGGGGGTGAATCATGTCTATGATCGGAAACTGCGGTATGGCACCGTTGGGATCGCCCAGATACTGCAAACGAAAGCAAGCGACAGGTCAGCACGGTAAAAGTGGAAGAAAGCTCCATTGCTTACCTGCGCACAGGACTCGGGCATTTCCGCCTTGAAGCTGTTCTTCTTACCACGACCATGGTGCATCGCCATACCATGGCCGCCTCCACTTCCACCGCCACCATTTGCACCCCCAACCACACCTTGCTGTAAATGGCCACCGCCGCCGCCACCACCACCACCACCACCGCCGTGCGCCATGGAACTGCCATTGCTGCCATGCAGTCCGTTCGCGTGATTGCCGCCTCCGGCGTGGCCATGCATTCCATTGTTGCCGCCCGTTCCATTTCCGCCACCGAGTCCGTTGCTTCCACCCAGCTGCTGATGGTGACCAACCATTCCGCCGAGCCCGCCAACACCGCCCGAACCGTGCTGAGGCTTACACTCGATCGCATGCACCAGCGGGGACGTCGGTTTGATGCGAATGCCGTAGTAGTGGTACTTGCTGTTGCCCCGCGTGCCCAGCCGGCGCGTCCGCAGCCCGCTAAACACCGACCGGATCAGCTTGCCGAAGCTGGCCGCATTCACCGCGTCCAGCTTGTTCTCGTTGCAGTGCCACATGTAGTGGTTGTACAGTGTCGATCGCGGCAAGCTGACACCGTCCGCCGTTTCGTAGTTCTCCATCAGCCAGCTCACCTGCGGAGGGCGAAAAAAAGGAGCGGAAGCGAATTAGACGGGTCCTTTTCACCCACAACAAGTTGGTAGGTTCGATCAGAAGTTCGTAATACAACTAGCAGCGACGGGCAATGCGGAAAATGCGAGTGCGTCCTTACCGTGGCGGGCAGAACGCGGGCCGCGTGGGTCATATTGGGCGCGGAGTCGAGCTCCTGACCAACGGACGCCGTGTGGTGCGCGTGCAAGTAGGACGCTACGTCCTGTATGGGTGTTGATGAAGGGTTGAAGTGAAGCGAATGCGAGCGAATGATGCAAACCAAAACACACAATTGACAAGCAAGGACGAAAGCGCAGTGGGGAATGATGTTAGTAGAGAGATAGAGAGAGAGAGAGGAAAAAAGAGATAAAGCAGATGAGAAGAAGTAGATAGAGAGAGAGAAAGAGAAAGAGAAGAGAGAAATAGCTTAGTGTTAGTTTTTTTTTTTGTTGGGTGCAGTTTTGAAGCGTGAATTGAGATGAGTTTATGAAGCGATTAATGTAAATATGATTGAGATGAGTTTATGAAGCGCATAATTAGGTACTAGTGCACGTGCAGTACTAGATCGAAATAACGTCGTTAATTATTGACCATAGATGATGCAATTCGCGTAGAGATGATATTGTTAGATGAGCTCTTGTTAAAACATCTTTGTTTCTGGAGAGAAGGCTGGGATTATTTATTTATAACTAAATTATGTTCGCATCAATGATGAATTTAAGCACATTGTGACAACATTCCGTCACAATTAATGAACGTCAGAGATATAAATGTCTCCTCAGTATATACATACTATACTGCAGCAAACGCTACCGTAAGCACGAATACAACAAAAGGTGCAATTAAATAATATATTTGATAGCCTTTAAATTCTTGTCCTTGAATTTCTAAACCAGGGATCTCCAAACCTTTCAATTTGCGTGCCGCATTGTTATGCAAATTACGGTGTTGAGGGCCCTTTTGACTCAACCTTTAGCTATTGGGAATACTTTTAAATGTTGGTTTGATAAGAAAATACTAACTGAATATACAAATTTATTCAACTTTCCATTATTAAAGCTTGTTGATTTTCGATTTTAAAAAGCCAAAAATAGGTAAAGATGGACAATTCTCACGAATACTGGATGAAAGTAATTATTAAAAAATTGAACATTAAAAAGCATCATGGCACCAAACTGAGAAAGACAGACACGCAATCAAGGGGTAAGATGGACACCGAATAGAGCTACTATTTTGCTTCTGCTAATTGTTGATTAACAGATGTTATCATCTTCTTCTATTTGGCTTAACGTCCTACGCTGACATGCCCGGCCTATACAGGCTTTCGAGACTTAATTCATTACCACGCAGCCGGATAGTCAAATCCTTGCAACGGGAATTGACTACAAGAAGAAGAGCCCATATTGATATGACGCCATTCAGGAATAGATAACAGATTATATGGGATTTCAAAGATCATGAAGTTGAATTTTGATTTGATGGTCCACCAAACTAACGGGGGGTCGCCTATTTTCCTAAAGGGAGGTCCTAAACTGTTTTTCGGTACTCTGGAGCAACGTCAGCTGGTAATGCCCAATGTTTCAAAAATGCCTTAATTTATGCATTCTACGATGCAAAATTAACGTCGTCGGAAAAGACCAAGCATATTTTAAGGATGTACCAGGAAGTGGAGAGGAATTGGATATGTAGTATTAAAATCTAGTTAACCACTTTAATTTCCAATGTATGCTACAGGTGCTCGTCCTACAAACATCGGCATAGTGTCCATCTTTCCCATATCAGGTGTTCGTCTTACCAGAACATTATAAAACTGCACTGCCGAACACATGTTTTAATTGATGCCTATAATATAAAATAAGATAGACTCTTAACAGATTCAACAAGTTTTCTGATAAAATATGAGTGTAAAAATAAGACCTGATATGAGTAAAAATAAGAAACTGATGGTGCGGTCCTACCAATAAATAATCAGAAACTAGGAGTGATGTACAGATAGGTGAACGCACTTTTGAAGTCATCCCAGAAGTCACCTATCTTGGGTCAAAGGTCAGCAACGACAATATTGCAGAGTTGCGCGCAAGTCTGCCAACCGGTCATTCTATAGCCTGAAAAATCAGTTCACCTCAAAGAACCTGTCGCGACGGACGAAGCTAAGCGGCCGTATCGGGGTGGTCGTTCGTTCCCGCGAACGTTCGACGCGACGCTCATTTTTACTCATTTCATAGCCCTCTATGATCAAAAATTAGAAAACCGTCTAGGTTTTGTTCTGCCCAATCTAGTGGTACAACCCTGTCCACTCATGAGCGACGAACGTTCTTCGACGAACGACCACCCCGATACGGCCGAAGATTATATAGCTCCTATATAGTACCAGTACTCACATACGTCTCTGAGACATGGACACTGTCCAAATCTGACGAAGCCCTCTTAGCCGCGTTCGAGAGGAAGATGCTCAGAAGGATAATTGGCCCCGTATGTGTGGAAGGACAATGACGAGCTATACGAGATGTACAGCGACCTCACTGTCGTACAGCGTATTAAGCTCGCCAGGCTCCGGTGGGCTGGACATGTTGTTCGCATGGAAACGGACGACCCAGCCCGTAAAGTCTTTTTAGACCGTCCACAAGGACAGAGGAGGCGTGGTAGGCCCAAATTGAGGTGGCAAGATGGCGTGGAGGCGTCCGCCATTAAGGCCGGGATAACCGACTGGCAGACGAAGGCGCGAGACCGTGAGCGGTTTCGGACACTCCTGAGGCAGGCCAAGACCGCAAAGCGGTTGTAGCACCGGTTAAGTAAGTAAGTAAGTATCATCTTCTTCTATTTGGCGTAACGTCCTACGCGGACATGCCCGGTCTATACAGGCTTTCGAGACTTAATTCATTGTCACGCCGGATAGTCAAATCCTTGCAACGGGAATGGACTACAAGAAGAAGAGCCCATATTGATATGACGCCATTCAGGAATAGATAACAGATTATGTGGGATTTCAAAGATCATGAAGTTGAATTTTGATTTGATGGAAAAATAGCCTAAAGTACACCAAACTAGTGGGGATTGCGGGCTCGACTATTTTGATAAAGGGAGCTCCTAAACTATAAGGGAGAACATGATAAAACTGCACTGCCATATGTTTTAATTGATACCAATAATATAAAATAAGATAGACTTTTAAAAGATTCAACAAGTTTTCTGATAAAATATGAGTGTAAAAATAAGGCCAGCACATTTTTATGATCGCTGCATTTATATATCACCAGTTTTTTTTTTACATTTTCCCTAATGTATCCGTCTTTTCCATCCACCTAGGTTAGGTAAACTCTTAGGGCCTTTTGCTACCGCCAAAGGTCTGCGCCAGGAGGACGGGCTTCCCTTGGCGCTAGAGAGGGCCATCCGTGACTACGGGAACCATCTTCTATAAGTCAACCCAGATCCTGGCATACACTGATGATATAGACATCATTGGTCTGCGGCTCTCCTATGTAGCAGAAGCCTATCAAGGGATCGGGCAGGTGTGCAGAGAACCTCGGATTGCAGATAAACGAGACAAAGACCAAACTGATTGTGCGGACGTACCAATAAATTATTAGAAACTAGGAGTGACGTACAGATACGTGAACGCACTTTTGAAGTTGTCCCAGAATTCACCTATCTTGGGTCAAAGGTCATCAACGACAATGGCATGGTATCAGAGCTGCGCGCAAGGATGCTGACTGCCAACCGGTCATTCTACAGTTCACCTATAAGATTATATAGCACCTATATAGTATCGGTACTCATATAGGCCTCTGAGACATGGACACTGCCCAAATTTGAGAAAGAGGAGGCGTGGTAGGCCCAAATTGAGGTGGCAAGATGGCGTGGTGGCGTCTGCCATTAAGGCTGGGATAACGGATTGGCAGACGAAGGCGCGAGACCGTGAGTGGTTTCGGATACTCCTGAGGCAAGCCTAGACCGCAAAGCGGTTGTAGCGCCGGATAAGCAAGTACAGGTGTCCCCCGAGATACGACTGTATTTGGGACCGAAAAAATGTCCTAAAGCAAGGCGTGAGTTGAAATAGTCGTATGTCGAATATTTGTATATATAAAGTTTATAACCGAAACTGAAGATTTGGAATCTATGAAATCGTATATTTTATTTAAAATAATGTACGATAATGTATTAATTTTCCTCCAATAGCCGCTTACACGATATAGATATTCAAGATCGGGGAGATGTGAAATCTGAGGAAATATGTTTGTAACGGTTATCTGCTCATAAATTCAAAAAAATACGTCATTTTCGTCTCAATGACAACTTTTAACTGTCAAAATCAAAAGAGTCGTATCTGCGAATCGTCGTAACTCGAGGGGGAAGTAACTCGGGGGACGCCTGTATCCGTCTTTACCTACCGTCCACTAATAATAAACTATTTATTTTAACCATTACACGACCATCGCGGGCCAGATTATAGCCTATAGAAGGCCGTAGTTTGGAGATCTCAGGCTTAAACAGATTGCAACCATTAAATGATAAAATTTATGTTTTTTCTATAGACACTTATGCCGAATGCAATTATGCACACAACCTGTCGGATGAGGTAATGCGATTGCAAAATAATTGTATGGAAAAGATAAATATTGTGCATCGGCGCAAATGATTCGCGGTTGTTTGTGAGCGAATCAAATGGGTGGGAAAATCCGCACACACATACTCGCCCCATATATCAAGCTGGTAAATAATTGGTTAGGCGCGCGAGTTAATTAAATAACAACTCTACCGGCGGATCCAAAGTGCGGCGAAAACAAATCAAAAGCATGGTAACAAAAACCCCGCTCAACCACATTGGGGGACACAACGAGAACAGCAAAACCGCCGAGCGATGTGGCGCCGAGGATGTGTGATAAACCATCGACGATTCGAAAATTGGTGTAAAAACAAAGCTCGATCGAACCGGTGACCCAACCACCAAGGTGGGTGGGTTTCGCGAAGGACAATAGTACACCGCGATGAATAACCGAACCGAAAAAAGGAATAAAAAAATGAGCCTGTTTCATGGATCGCTGCTCGCGGTGTCAGGCCACTATCAATTACCGGTACGAACACATCCGTTCTGGAAAACAATCAACCGGCGATGCGTGTGCATTGTGCGGACGGTGCTCCATCAGCATCATCCCGCGGTTAACCGCAGACACTTCTGCGGATTCGCATACCGCGCTCTGTTGTGTTCGCTCGGCTGCCGCTGGGTGGCGAGTTTGCCAACACAAATCGTTCGGGATATGTGCACGTTAGGGGGGGAAAGCGGCTGGTGAGCAAACTCGGCGGTGTATGGTTGCGGTCACCAGATTGCATCGATCCATGGTCATTATTTCATATCCGCTGCCTTCCTTCGCGGAACGGTACCGCGACGCAAGCGTGCACACACATGCTCACACACACACACTTACCGTCATGTTTTGTGGCGACGAATCGGACTGCTGCTGTTGCGCACCGGAAGTGTTCCCGCTGCCGGCACTGCCGAGCAGGACCGACTCATCCACGGGCACAATGTACTGCTGCTGATTAGCGTTGCCGGCAGCGGAACCGCCGTTGCCGGACGATACGCTGCCATTGACGCCGTTCGGGCCAGTTCCGGTGGTGCCGGTACCGTTGCTGGTGCCGTTGCCGGTAGTGTCGGTGTGAGTGCTTCCCGTGCCGGCACCCGCTGTACCGTAGGCTCCACTCGTGGTGTAGTACTGCTGTTGCTGCTGCTGCCCATTTGTGCCGTAATCCCCAACGGTGTACACGGGATAGGTCCTGGAATGTTAATTGCAATACAAATAATTAATACGAAAATCAGCACAACGAACCACTGGCCGGATTGCGCTGGCCAACGAAACCTGAATGCGGTAAGCGCCTAACGTTATACAATTTGCTTAACATTACGGCTTTTTTATAGCTTTACGAGGAGCCCTCGACGGTTTTGCCTGATCGGTCTTGCTAATTTTAATATATTTTTATTTTTCAATACCACAGTTTGATTCAGTTGTGATTGAACTATCGAAATGTTCAGGACATCAGGCAAATAAGGATTACTTACATTTGCGTCTGTCCCTGGCCGGAAGTGTTGTACATGTCCGAGTCGACATACTGCACGTAGGTGTGTTGGTTGGGCACGCTATCGGGTGAGGAAACTGGAAAAGAAGAGCATATAATTTGCGTTTTACAGATTAATTACTTCTTGAAATGGCGACTCTTCGCTTAGTTGATAAAATATTGGGGACAAATGTTCCGGGGTCTCTAAATCGTATTTAAAAAAAAATTGCGCTCCAAACCTGTGCAGCACTCGGCGGAAGGCAATAGAAACAAAATCGGATTATAGATTTTTATTGACGAAACAAAAAACGAAAAATTTATTGCCTGCCAGTAAGGGCCAATATTGTGTGTGGGCGTTCTTCAGCGTAGCGACTGCAGCTGACCATCGCATGATACCAACCCACCATAGTGCTTCACAAATCATCATCTCGAGCACAATAACGTTCGCCAGGATGTGGAATTAATTTTTGAATCGAGATACAATGAGCATTGCACGAGGGAAAAAAGCCACTGGTGTCGTGTTTTGAAAGAGCCATTTTTTGTGCCAAAACACGTGCCGGCACGAGCGATAGAGGTTCGCGAACGCGTTCAGTGTACATCGTCCGTCCGATATGTGCAGAACGCCATTATGAATAGGGCTAAGTAAACAACACACGCTTCGATGGCGCTCGGTAGTCCCGGTATACAAAAGCAATCCCTTGCGGCCATTTTGTTTTTTGTTTGTTGTATTGTTGCGCGACAGCAGCAAGTCTCCTTTCCCTCCCTGCTGGTTTCTCGTTCACCTTCTTACTTATTCATATCGCCCACCAACCAAATCACCACCACTTTCCGGGCTTGCCTAGCAGTTATTATATTTTCCAACCATACTCCAGATGGCTGCAATCACGCCTCCGAACAGAAACCAGAACCCACAGCAAAGGCTGTATCATCGTGATAGGGCTGTACGATGTAAAAACAGCGGCCCATGGAATCGTTTGGCGCAACCACCACACCATCGGTCCGCTGTAGAGCAAGTCCACACCTCACATTTTGCAAAGAACCGCTTCCACCTACCTTGCCCTGTCCGTCCTTCGATCTTTTTTGTGTGCCTCCAACCATCCGGGGAGAAAAAATGGGGGACAGATTTTTATCCTGTGCTTGCCCCGCATGGCCGCAGAAAATCCGTCCAGTGCGGATGGCACTTGGTAGGATATGCCCATTCGCCGCTCGGTGTATCGGTGAGTGTGTGGGTGGGCGAGGGTGGATGAATGCGGATATTTTTGGATTTAAAAGCGGACAAACGCTATGACTTTAGGCAATCAAACGGACGTGCTGCCTCAATTGCACGATGACGGAATAGTGTTCCAAAACACGATGGCTGTGGAGGGGCGGCAGACACTCCTGCGTCTCCTCTGAAGTGGGTTATTGCAGGGCGCAACAAAGAAGGGTGGCAGGTTTTTCATTTTCTTGAAAGTATTTTTATTTTCATTTATGAATAGAAAAGGTTGCCTGTACACAAACACACGCAAACACACACAGAGCAGTACACATTTATCGCTTAGGAGGAAGCCGAAAAACCGAAAGCGTTGTCGTCTCTCCCCCGGGGTTGCCAGAACTCTACAATCACATTCGGGGAAGAAAGGTTCGGGACAGAGCAGGAAGATTGGGTGGAAATGAAATTGAAAAATGCGAACCCAACGGAAAAAGAAATGCTTGCATCGCTGAATCAAAAGCGACTCCATCTTGCCGTGTCCGTCCTCAGCGTTCTCCCACGCGCTTATCATCCGGTAAAATCAACATGGCCGACTGTGGCCGACGC
>SIXB01005541.1:0-13839 GCA_007018985.1 Anopheles bwambae
ATGCGTCGCGTCTCCTTTCAACAAAACCGGTTTCTAATTGTGGTTCCCCCT
This sequence comes from Anopheles bwambae, assembly GCA_007018985.1. Taxonomy (NCBI): domain Eukaryota; kingdom Metazoa; phylum Arthropoda; class Insecta; order Diptera; family Culicidae; genus Anopheles; species Anopheles bwambae. The sequence continues at coordinate 52 of SIXB01005541.1, forward strand.
CTCCATTTGCAGCCCAAATTCATTCCACAGTTTGTTGAGCTGCAGAAGAAAGGTGGCTACGATGTAGTGTCGGGAACTCGGTACAAGGGAACCGGCGGTGTGTATGGATGGGACTTCAAGCGGAAGCTCATCTCACGCGGAGCGAACTTCCTTTCCCAGTTGCTGCTGCGTCCGAATGCGTCCGATCTGACCGGTTCGTTCCGGCTGTATCGCAAGGAGGTTCTTAAGGAACTGATATCACGCTGTACCTCGAAAGGATACGTCTTCCAGATGGAAATGATCGTCCGAGCCAGGCAGCTGAATTACACCATCGGAGAGGTTCCAATATCGTTCGTCGATCGTGTGTACGGCCAGTCTAAGCTCGGTGGTTCCGAGATAGTACAGTTTGCGAAGAATTTGTTATACCTTTTTGCCACTACGTAAGCAAGGAAGAGAATAATTCCTCTTTCCAGGACAGCATTTCCGTTGTCATCATCAATAAACTCCACACACACACACGGGTATGAAGACGAGAAGCAAATCGTACCTGTTGTTTTAACAATCGTATTCACACCGTTCCGATTTCTTCTACCCTCTGTTTAAGCTAACTCTTGCACAAATGATCGATTCTGTTTCTGCTGATCACTCGCGCCACTTTAATGGTGGGAAGAGGAATCGTTGGCCGAGGATTTACCGTACTGCTTTTCCCACCAGACGACGTACTCCTCCTTGCGCTTTTCACGCCGCGCAAAGTAGTCGGGGAACTGTGCCTTTTCCAACGGGTGCCAGTAGTCGAGTACCCAGTCCGGAGGAATCACTTCACGCTCGAACGCGACACCGCCCGGTGACATGGGGACTAAAAAAAAAAGAGAAAGGAAAGAAGCACAGTGAAAAGGCTCTATCAAAAATCGCACACATCAATCCGCCGTACACTTCTTCGGTTGGTAGTGCTGCTTTTCGAACAATTCTCGTTCGCCATCGGCCACCAGCTGGGCCACCTTGGCCGGGTCCTTTTCGTTCCGGTGCTGATCGAAACGCGCTCGCATCAGAGTAGCCTGGTAGCGGAAGATGTGTCTGCAACCAAACAAGGACACAGTCAGTTGTTTGTTTTGAATGTTCCGAACGTGCACGGTGGCCTAGCTCACCGTACCCGTCCAATTACATAAGCTGGTTCCCGGAGCAACACTCAACCGCGTACCCGAAACGGTCTGTTTTGCAAGCTTACCTTCTATCGAACCATGATTCTAGGTTGCGCAAGGACTTCTTGTACAGCGTGCAAACCCGGCGCGTGTGGGCCAGTGCCGCATTGGTCGGTGCGGACATTTTTATTTACGTAAAACTCCGATGCGAGCAAGTGAATTCGGTTCGATGCAGGTTTTGCTTTGGGTGAAAATGTCAAATGGTGAATGTTGTGACGTTTGTGAGCAGCCTGTTCAGGGCTGCTTCGTCGAAAGAGTGAGTTTTACAGGGTGAACGCCAACGTTCGGTAGCGAGATAAGACAGGGTTTCTCTTTTCATTTTTTTTATTGCTTCATATATATTTTTGAACTTGAGCCACAAATTTAGTCAAAAATACCAACAGGCAGAGAAAATAAAATAAAATTGATAAACCGATAAAATAATATTGGCGGAACGGCTCAAAGTTATTATAAGAAAGGGTTCAACAAACCTTAAAAAACCTCCCAAGTGCCACAAATCCACTAAACGGCCACTAAACGGGTTCTAAACGGCCCAAGCACTCTACCTAAACGGAATATTAGACAGATTATATTAGGAGAAAGACTTCATTTAGCAGACGGTAAACGGCTGACGCATTCTAAAAATAACACAAATAGCAGGAGGCGCCATCTGTTGGTGAGATAACCACCCAGGAGGAAAGCTCCACTTTCCCTTGCTTTGAGAGCTTTCTCTTTCTCTCTGTACTGTTCCCAAGTGCCACAAATATACTAAACGACCACTAAATGGATTCTAAACGACTCAAGCTCCCAACGGAATATAAAAATACTTTGTGTAGCAGACGGCAAAGAACTCATGCATCCTAAATAAAGTTTAAAAAAACTAGAGGCGCCATCTGTTGGTGGGATAGCCACACAGCGGAGCTTTCTTCGCTTTTAGAGCTTTCTTTTCCTTCCTTCTGTACTGTTGTAATTTTCGCATTGAAATTATGCATCGCTAGAACTAAACCGGCGATACGATTGTTTAAATACTAAATTCCACTGTTACATACCAGCACTGAAGCAAGTGAGACTTGAGTAATGGTCGTTGGTGTTGTGATATCCACGTATCTGACCACACGACCATTCATATGGATGATGAGATGAAACTTGTCGAAACACGTTGCAAGGAAAGGACAGCAATATAAATATGAATTATTATTATTAAACGCCATCTATTGAGCAAACCAGTGAAGCTCTATAGAGCATTCGTTTTATTATATGGATATTTATTTTCTAAATCTGTAGCGATTGGATATAGTATCAGAACATGTTTCTAACTACACTACACTAGTAGGAGAAAGGTATAAAAAAACTTTACCAACCAGTGCGCGATGTACAATATGAATAAAAAAATGCCAATTTCTCAATAAACTTACTCCTTCAAATAATTAAAACAGCTTCTCTAGTTATGGTAACGAAAAAATAATCAATCTTATGATTTATTTCATAAAAAACTCACAGTCATGTTTTGTGAATTTAATGTTTCTTTATAACGCTACATAGCCTCTGCTTGATTCTTATCTGTATGGACGCCTACACGCTTTTGTAAAAAAAAATCTTTTCCTTTGGCTGCCATCGGTAACTACCTTTTGCATGGTACAGCGTAATAAGCCGTTTCAACACTCGTACCCACTCGTTGGTTGTGTTTGTATGTTGTTTTCTCGTTTTATATCACAATTATTGAATTAATGGTGACATTGCATCAAGCACATGGAAGTTAAAACAAAATTCATTTGCAATAACATTGCATCATTCACTAGATTTTGCAGCATTCGGGTATGGGTTTTGCAGCTATGATATGATATGATCTCTTGCGCGTCTCAAATTAGTCTACCTTGAGGTGCAAAACGTGACTCATCTAGCTAAGATTCGTTACCATCGAAGCCTTTTACAAGTACTGGTGAGGTAATGTTTGCGATTGCACAGCGATATTCTCAATGTCCTAGTGCTACCTTCCTTCACTAAACACTCCAGCGCCTGTACCTATTGTCTTTATACACTTGTACTGTAAAACAGGCAAGATGCTGCTGCTTGAATATTATACTGAGAGTACCTGAACGAAACAACTGCACAATTCTGTACGAAATCGAAAGAGGCGTATTTTTAAAAATTTGCAAAATCTTTTTTGTGTGGAATATATCATTTCTTCTGGTAGTGACCAAAATGTCAGAAATAGCCTCTTGTTAGCCCCGAATAAAAAAGCCAAAATTATATACAATAATTTAGAGGACAATCTAAACTACATTCACTTAACTTCTAAATGTTGCGCTGTAAACGAAAAAACAATCCAAATAATAATTGCTTACTCAATTATTATCAAATAAAACCATTACGTTAATTTTCATTTCCGTCTGTCTTACCACATATTATCCCTGATTCTAGATTCATAGGGCATCTGTGTGTTTTGTTATCCCTCTGTTTTTAATGTCTATACTCATCTGTTTTGCGACTAGCTTAGTATCGAATTTACAACTCTTTCCGCCTCTCTATATGTTTTCTTTAGCCTTTAGTGGATCTATCTCGTCTGTCTGATGATGTCTAGTAAAATTCTAGAACTCAAAAAAGGAGTAATATACATGTATGCATTCTATTGTATGTAGAATCATTTGTTGTACTCATTGCAGCTAACAGTTTGGCTGATAATCTCACTTCTATCCCGATCGCTGCATCCTCAGCAAATGAACAAGATTCTTTGGAGCAATCTTACAACTATTGCACTTTCCGCTATACTCTCTATACAAAACCATGAACTATATTTTGTTTGCAGCTAATCCCTTCCTTTTCGAATAACCTACTGGTGTTGAGTTTTCATCAGCTATCTCGTTTGAAATCTTGCCGGTGCACTTTAACGAATGAATTGTATCCTTAATCCTTAATGAGGCATAATCAACCAATACTCTCTAAACCAGCACACTCCTGAGTGGAACACAGCTGCACCTTACAGGAAGGCACACGTCAGCACAAGTATCAGCACACTGACGGGGAAGATGATGTAGATCGCCATGCGCGGATGGCACGTGGACACGAGAAACGTAATATCATCCTCCTCGTGTTCGATACCGTCGCGCGTCGGCACCTCCACGATCACCCGCTCGTTCGACCAGAAGGTGATCGGGAACGAGCAGTGCGTGCTGTTGATGCACGCCTTCGAGTCGGAGATGTTCGAGTACTGGAACGTCGGCTTGTAGATGTCGAACATCGCGTGGATGTCGTTCTGCACGTAGTCGTTGTCGCTGTAGAAGATGTAATAGTAGTACCCGTCCGACACCACCTCGTGCTTGGTGACGGTATGCGATGCGCCCTCGAGATACCGGACGCTTTGGCACGATTTGCTCGGTGGAAAACTATGCGCCAACAGGATATCACCGTCATAGCAGGAAAGCAAACTGTTCTCGAAACTGGACACCGAATCGGATGTATTGTTGGAATGGTTCATTGCCGTGCCGCCATGATTGATCGCCCGATCGTACACCAGATCACGCCTTCGTCTGCGCCGGCGGCTTTGACCATTTGCAGGCCGCTGCTGCTGCTGCTCCGACCGATCCACACTGTCCGGTTGGACAATCTGTTCCCCGTCCGGGTGCTGCCGATGGCCGGTTTTGTTGTGCCCGTGGCGCTTCCGATGAATGCCGCTACCATCATCAGCACCATCATCATCGACCGACGAAGGTCCCGCCTCGGTAGCACGGAAGTTGCGATACTTCTTGACGAGATTTTCCGTCGTGCTCGACGGTCGCTCGGTCGTGGTGGTCGTGCTGGTCGTGGTCGTCGTTGTGCTTGGCGGCGTCTGGACATTCTTTGTCGTAACCGATACTGGCCGGCCGATCCGTTTCGTCGTAGCATGGTGCACTTTCCTTCCCGAGCTGTCGTACGCCGTCGTCCGCTTGTTCTTGTCCAGCTCGTTGTCCGTGGTGCGAGCGTGCTGGGCACGTGCCTCCTTGGAGGTATGCAAACGATGCAACAGCGAGGCAGACTCTTCCGGCGATAAGCGCTCCTCCGTCAGATCTTCTCCACCTGTTAGATTGAATTGCAAATTTGGATGAGTCCCTCCTACATCACACCGTACCTACACTACTCCCCTTCCCACTTACCATGATTGCCATCGACGGGCAGCTTGGGCAGCCCCTTCTGCTCACCCGAATACTCGATAAACTCGGCCGCCGACTCGAACGTGACCAGCACCTGGCCGTGTTCCTTGTTGAGGTAGTTGTCGATCTTGTTGTTGTTGTGCTCGAGCAGCCCGCACGTCCGCAGATTGCGCTCACCCTTCACAACCAGTATGCGGGAGCCATCGTACCGGGAGCAAACCTTCAGCGCAACAGTCGCCCCCTTCAGCAGATAGAAGCCCCAGTACTCGAGCGTATCGTCCGGCAGGGACATGGACTTTTTCAACCGTATGTGCTTGCGGTTCTTCGACACTTCCGGTTCGTGGTCGAGCTGGAACGCGTTGAACGTGCTGTTCATCTGCAGCGTGTGCTTCTGGCAGAACACGGACGAGATGCCATCGCGGATTTCGATAATGTCCGACTCGGCGATCGGATAGACCACGTCCGCAAACACCGTGTGGCGCAGGTAGAGTGGGAGAATGATGAGCGAGGCCGGCAGGACGGCGGTCAGGATGCAGAAGGCAATCACCCGCTTGACGCCGTGCATATTTTTCGACTCTGTGGGAAATTACAATCGAAAAAATGGTTAGAAAAAAGGATGTTAAATTTTGCAAACTATCACGCATAAGAAAATCCAGAAAATCGATTATTAAAATGGATCACCTCTGCAGCAAAATCAAACCCTACAACTATCCTCAACTGCAAACACGCGCAGCAAGAAGCTGAAGATGCTGAATTAAACTGTGTCATCATCAAAACAACAACTCGCACCCGGTCGTCTTCGTCGTTCGTCAAGCACGAGCAAGTGTACACGGTTCAATCATGCACCGGATTTTTTTTACTGGCGCGATAAGACAAGCGCAGACAGACCCCAGAGATCTGCTTAGTGGACTGCCTCATTTTTGGACCGCGGCAATATACACACCACCAACGGTTATCATCATCGGTACATCAGCACATTTGCTTCACGCCTCCTTCTGGCACTCTGCGGCTCGTTAGGGACACATGTGGGACGTCCCACAAAAATGTTACTCTCTAATCTTGTTGTGCCCGTTGACGTCGAGACGCACGAAAAGTGGCGCGCAACCAAAATTTCGACGTGATGCGCATTCAAAAATCGACTGCCCTTCACGTGTTGGGCACGTTTCTTCAACTGCCCCATGTAAATGTCCCTCGAAGATTGCTCATACTGCCATCACTTAGTAACTGAATCACCAGCCTGTTTGATACGTTTGGGAAGCGCGGATCATACCTGCTACTTGAATAGAGATACCTTACCAGAAAGTTATCTCATTGCGATTGTATGGTTTACAGGTGGTACAGAATGCCAGCCTTTGTGAAGCGTTATGACTTTGGCTCAAGTAGAGTGTTTCCTTTCACGTACAAGTACCGCTCGTCGTACTGGAGACACTGCGTCATGCCTTAGTACAGTGGTGGGCAAAGTTCAGCCCGCCATCTGGCTCTATAGCACAGAAATTAATTGTGTTTTTTTTAACAAACCGATAAAAGAAGATTGTTAGAACTGCATTCGCCACATTGAATAGTTAATTGTGTATTTTATTTCAATACCAATGGGTAAGATGATTAACTGACTTTTTTGCTCATTAATTGTATTCACTTTTGCACACTTTTCCATAGATTCATTGCCATGCTTTTGTGGAAAGTTTTGAATTATTAGCTCAATAATGCTGTTTGTAACAAAACTAGGAAATATTGACATATTGAGCAATTACATGTCATTTTAATAACAATGGGACAGATGTGTCCAAAATCATAATTCAGCACTCAAAGAACCTGATGTAAGGTATCATCTACTAATTGAGTTTTTTTTAATAATTCCGAGTTTACATATAAAAAGTTGTGATGATTGCTAGTGACATTAATCTGAAGCCTAAAGAAATATAAACAAATGGTTCACTCCAACTTGTAATTGGGCTTATGATTTGGAATCAAATGTTGGAAGAGTGAAGTAATGGTTGTTTTAGGAGAACATAATTGTAGAGGTGAATAATTCAGTTGCAAATTCGAAAATTCTTGCATATGAGTTTAAAAATTTAAAAATCATTCAATCTTAAAAGATTCATCAATCGCCAAACATTCATAATTTTTTAAAACAGGGTCTCCAAACTTTTCAGAACGCGGGCCACATTGCTTCACAATCAACGTTGTTGAGGGATATTTTGACGCTACCTTTATAATGAGTGGAAGATCAAATCTCGTTTAATAATAAGAAAATACTAACGAAATATATCAAATTTCTGTTGTTTTATTTTATTGAATCTTGATTTTCGTTTTTCAGAAGTAAAAAAATAAATTTTGAATAATTAGACAGAAAAGACAGCTATTTAATTTAACCTTTACCCAGTCATCGCGGGCCACATTAAAGGCTCTTGAGGGTCACAAGCGGCCCGCGGGCCGTAGTTTGGAGACCTCTGCTGTAGTATACTGTAATTTTGTGCATTTAGGGTAAATTTGGCCTCTTTTTCTTGTCTCGCTGAAACAATTCATATGTGCAACATTATGGCAATTGGTGTGCACGGGTCCACTCGTACGAAGATCACATCTACACGTGTGATGGATATAGCAAATCTTGACGCTTTAATGATTCATGAATCTCTTGCAAGTCATACATATTTAGAGATTTGTGAATCTTTAGAGATGTGTGAATCTTTGAGGTATAAAGATTCATGAGCCTTTCGAGATTCGATTTTTTTGAGAATTGAAATCACTCTTCATTTACGATTCGTATGAAAGAATCATTACTTCATTACACGTATGAGGGAATTTATTTATTTATTTCGAAAATTTTAGGGCCTGGTACTACATAAACTATGATCCTTGCCATTTAATTCTATATGCTATTACTAATCTTGCCTATTACCGACTGCGTACGAATCTAATATCATAGTTTTAAAAGTTCTGCGTAGTCAAATGGAAGTCAAATGATTCGGAATGATAATTGAACTGTCTACACATTGTCAAAAGAGGGTCGTTGTATGATGCTAAAGTTCTCCTATACTCATTTTGTTCAAAGTTCAAAAATGTACGTACAGAATCATTAATACATAATATAATTGTGGGTTGTATATTATACGTAATAAAACCATACTAAACCATACGTACTAAGCAGATGATGACTTTTGGTATTATGACGCCTCAAAACTAAACAATAAGAATGTCGCATGAAGAATCATGCCAACAGGCTAACAATATGTACTAGCAACAAAACACAAAACATAAAATACTTCTATAGAACTTTACACAAAACAAATATAAGAACAGATTTAATGTTTTCAGTCAGATAATTTGAAAAGCTTGCCGACCCCTGCCGTAGAAGCACACCAAGTGAGTGATGTCGCGCCAAACAAGGAAGTAGATGGCAATACCCTTCTCCTCCGACCCTTACCTAATCACTGTCTTCGTCTGCCTTATCTTTGACGATTGAAATTATGAACTATTATGAAAGGCTTCTACAAGCCGGGTTCTTATGTTACGTTCACTTCTCGCGGAATGCTACGTTTAAAAGAATAAATATTTAGTTGTCGTTTTTTGCAATACCTGTGTGATTGTTTGCAACACACAACAACCTCAGCGCACAAACATATCACGTTTCAAAAACGGTAACTGTTTACTGTACTTTAGAAGCGAGGCCAGCGAGCGCGCTCTGCAACTGCGACAAACTCCAGGACAGCCAGTCGAGTTGGAAGAAAAAAACGAGTAAACCTATCAAACGGGAAGGTCATACTGCAACAACAATAACAAAAAATGCACCAAACCATACACCGTGCATACATCCATCCATAGGGCAACAACATGCTTGCCCTTGGAAAGACAACACGATGAACTATAATGCTACGTAAAGAATGGGCTTTATTTATAGCTTGAACGTGTGCCAAATATTATGAGCCCACTGGTTACATTGTTGTCTTTCTTGTTCACGTTTTCTATGGAAATGCCGGCTCGATCGATTAAATTTCAGGCCCCGTTTTGCTAGCGTTCTTCAAACGTTGCTTTGCAAAAACAAGCGCATCAAGTGCACATCGCGAGGTGCTCATATTGCACGCCTCATTTGCCACAGTAAGGTCCATTTCACCATTTCATCCCATGCAAAACAAGTCCGTCGGGACAAACAGATGACGGTTTCCTGTTTATCTGACTCATGCCGCCAGGGGCTGGCGGCTGTTGCCTGGGAGCAGATTAAGAAAAGTCCAAGCTCTCTCGGCTCAAAGGGGGATGTACATTCTGTGAACAATTATTTAATTAATTTTCCCGATCATTCGCTCGACCTTCACCTATGAAAACAAGGCCTAAATGCGTGGCCAATTCATTCCGGTACGATCCGGGTACGACTTGATGGTCGATTTGACCCGACCGAATGGCGCTGAGCAAACCGCTCGTCACCAGCCAATCGTGTGCTGTGAGCCGGGCGCATTTTCAAATTACAATCAACGAAGTACGCTCATCCCCTAATCTTGCGGTCGCTTTCATCGTTCCTATCCGTTCTTCTCCCTTCTGCGCTAATGGTGGGGAGGGCGAAGAACTCACCCGATAGTAGATGGACTCCCCCTCCAACAAGCGAAACAAGGGGGTGTTATTTTTATCATCGAGCGCATTTTGTTAGTGTCTCCTCATCGTGGAGCATTGCGCGCTTGCCACCCCCCTAAACTCACTCACACCCACCACCACCACCCATTCTAGTGGAAGCTGTATGTGGTGCAAACGAGTCTTGGTGGGGGGTTTTTTGTGATCAATAAGCCGGGGAATACTTTCCGCACGGTTGGTTGCCTTAGTTAATAAAGGGAAATCAACACCTGCTCCTCCAAAACCAAACCCTAGAGCGCGATAAAGAGATGATGATGATGATGATGGTCCGGATTATATTGCAACAAAGTCACACACACGCACACACACACACACACATGTAGGAGGAGGAACAAGGTATTGTTTTGAAACCGGAGGGTTAATATTAGAAACAGAATAAACACACTACACATGTTACACGGGCGAGAGGCCGTTGATACAACGTGTTTTAGCGAACGATTTTACTTTACTGCTGCTCACCGAATTCATGCATCGTTGTGCAGTTGTGGAGTGACTTTTTTCCCTTTCTCTCTCGCTATCAACACTATTTTTTTAAATTATAGATTCCTTTACACGACACTGGGATGGGGATTTATTGACTGGAATAATTCATTGCACTGCAATTGCAAGGCTTCGGAAATTCCTCCCTCTGGTCGCGTAACGCGCGTACTTGCCCGAACAATACGCAGCAACAGCGGTAGCGTAACACGCACGTACACCTGGGGCTACGCCGGGGGTTGCACTCCTTCTGCTACGCCGAGATGATAACGTCTGCTCTGTGGGGGCCGATAAGGTCTTTCTTATCTTAGCACACTAAACTTCCGTCACTACCACACACTAGACACGTTTGATCGTCTTGTTTAGAGCTACAAAAGCAACAGCACTACCTGGAACATGTGTGTGTGTGTGTGGGGCGTAAAGAAAACGCGCGACGAATGAAACATCACCATTATCAGAGCCTGCTACCATCTATTCCTAAATACCCACCACTTGTGCACACACGCGAGTGCTCGAACCGTGATGCTGTAAAGATGCGCCAAAGCAGCAGAAGCTTCTCTGCCCCGTGCCGCTGTTCAACAGCCCTTTCCACAACACTCCCTCTCTTCCGCGCGTTACGTTATGCACAGATGATACACAGAGACACCATCAGCAGGGTGGGAAATTCAACCTTCAACACCATGCAGCACAAAGCGCGTTTCCATGCTGCTCCGAGGGCTTTGTGTGTTTGCTGCCGTGAGACGAACCTGGCGCTGCTCTTTATCTTCCAACCCTTCGCGGATGCGTTGTTCCACGCGCAACCATAAAGTGCACCATTTCTTGGGAGGACACAGCACACAGACACACAAACACCGCGCAGTACAGTTAAATGTTTGAGTAGCAGCAGTAAAGAGACTGACAGACCAACTTTAAAGTAATCGGATTAACACGAAAGAAATGGTGAAACAGCGTTCAGTACGGACAGCACGCACCGTGCGCGACAAGAAAGCGTGAACTGTGCGGTTTGAGTATTCCCTCTTGCGCGTGTTGGACAAATTTGATTCCACTGCTTATGGTTTTCAAAACAAACCACCCTCTTCCATACCGCCCCTTCCCTGTACAGCTACTTACAGAGAACCAACCCCCTTCTAAAGCGCCAACCCCCTCCCCTACAGAGGGTTGGCTTGACACTGGGCGTTTGACAGGTTGGAACAGGGTTGAAACGCGCGCACCAAGCGAACATGGGGTAGGAAATTTAAAACGATTTTGAAATAACCGTTTGTTTTACAGCGTTTTTATTTTATTCATGTCTTAAATGTGGGTTCACGTAAAGATTCTCCCATGTCTGTTTAATTCTGATATTGGCTTAGAAATTGTTGAAGAGCTGGAAATGTTCATTGAAGGATTCTTCTTATTACTTTTTCTTCTGATGGAATATTTTAAATCATTCCGTTTATATTTTACTTTAACATTGAATTAAATTAATTTTATTTAATAGTATTTAATTAATCGACTTCAATTTTATGCAGTACATTGTTACTCTTATGTAAATCAAACACAAGCTAATATAGTGTAAATCGTAAGGGGTTTAGATCGCTAAGCTAAGTGTAAATAAAAAAATAACTACAAACATGAAAATAGATAGACGTACTGCATACTTTCAGGCGTTTAGTAAGGCTGCCGGGGACCATTCCTCGTGATTCGCAAATAACGTTGTTGAGCGTCATTTTAACGTTACTTATCGTTAGATTTTGTCAAATCAGAAAAGATCAGAAAATACTAACAAATTTCCTTAGATTTCTACTATTGAAGCATACTTTTTGTCTTTAAAAAAAAAAAAAAACAAAATTCTAATTTTAGTTCAAATGGTCAAAATAATAAACTGTTAATTTTAAGCTTTACAATGCCATCGTGGGGCCTAGGACTATCTAGGGTCGTAGTTTGTAGACTCCTGGTTTATGATTATATGGTTCACTATAGTTAAAAGTAAAACTAATTTTAAATGTATTAAAGCAGTGATTTTCATCCTTTTTGCAGCCTTTCCCCCCACGTGAGGTGCATGTAGGTTTTCATTTCCGTCTCATAAGATCATGAGCGGGGGGAGAGCGTGGCAATCCTGGGTATTTGGCAAAATTTTGATTGAAAAAAATCCCTCTCCAAAAATTCAAAATTCCCCCCTGCTGGGGAGAATTCCCCACCGATTGAAAATCGCTGGTATTAAAGCTTCGCAAAATCGAAATGGTTTATCAGACGGCAACAATCGAATGACGGAAATCATTTTAATAACGAATAAAAGCCTTCCAATATACAAAAAAAGCCTTCCAAATCTTCAGATTTGAATGATTTCCCAGCAAATGCTATAGCCTTGCCTATTATTGAAACCAAAATCTATGAAGAAACCGAATGCTTCATAAACCAATTAATATATGAATCATTTCCCCTCTCTAGAACTTTGCCACTTTTCAATCAGCCTAAATGAGTTTATCAACAGTTCGGAGAGCTCTTTTATTAGCGACGATTATCCTTATCGCCCCCTCCCCAGCATTGGAGCATCACAAAGCCGTACCTAATCAAACCCAACCGCTACCTCCGTGCAAGATAATACTTCTTCACCACTACCGTGCAGCCATCACACCCGCTGGTCACGCCAATACCTTCGCCCTAAGCATATTTAATTCAGCTGTATATCGGAAAGCGTTCACGCTTTGGTCAGCCGGTCAGCCGGTCTTCTGCAGATTGCATAATGCGCTGTCCCGAGTTATCAACAAATCGCGCCATTGTTTTATTTTGTTTTCAAAACAACCAACCGTCCCAACCCATCAACAGTTACCCCAACCACACTCCCCCCCCCCCACCCCCTCAATTGTCACTATCTCTGTAACTAATCAAATTGCATAATAAATGTCATCGATAAATTAAGTGCAGCTTTTATAGTACCTTACTGTTGTGGCTGTGAGTTGTACTCCCCTGGCTCATGACCGGTGTCGGACCATGATGCTAGGAAGGCGGCTAATTAGGTGTAATTGTGTAATGAGAGCAGATTGATTAGGATTGGAATTCGGAGAGCCGTGCAGGGCTTGGGAGATGGACAGATCGGTCTCTCTTGATTCGGGCTTGGTTGCGAGCAGACGTGTGTCGTGATTGATAATTTTATTGTTAATATATAAGTTTTAATTATATTAATTGTGTTCGCGTCACATATCAAAAATCCGAACACAACAGTGGCGACGAGTCTAATATTTTTCGTTTTATCTGTTTTATTTTACCCACGTGTCGAAAATTCCGCGACCACAACGTAAACGACGGAGGATGAGCACCAATGAAGCTAACGGTGCCGGCGTGCAGCCCGAAGAGGATCAGCGGCGTTCGTCATTTGGACGGTCCAGTGCATTGGACCCGGTGCAACAACACATTGGATCAGTTATTGG
>SIXB01005542.1:0-13836 GCA_007018985.1 Anopheles bwambae
CCCGTGATCGCCCTCATTGCCGCCGAGGCGCCAAACCAAGCGAACGCAGAAACGCAATCCACTTCAAATGATGAGTTACGCTCATTACGCGCGCGTCCCGAGGCGCACTCTCAGTGGTCACCAGCGGGCTGTGGATCTCGCAAACGGTTGTTGAAACGCAGGCAGGTGGCTTCCAAACCTAAACTCTCCCTTCCACCTTCAATCGCGCGGTCCACATCACCTCAAAGCGTCATTTCGCATCACACACACAGCACAAGCTCGAGCTCGTCTAAACGAGAGGGAGATACTACTCAATGCCATGCGTGTCTGGTCCGATGTATGGGGCGGTTTGGTTTTTTTCACACTACACAGCCCAGGTGACCCTTGAGGCTCGGTCTCTGTAAATGCGTTGGTACGGATGAGCGAGTGTAAGGTGTTATTTGACCCTCTGTCAGAGTTCGATATTTCTGAATTTTGGTTATTGGACCGTCAAAATACTTCTAAAAACATTTAATTTTTACATTTGATGATTTTTGAGGCAAATTAAAAGCAATTTGATTGAAGTTTTTTTTTTTTTAATGTCTACTATTGCATCAGCTAATGTTTGAGCATTGTTTTTATTTTAAAATTGCTTCAAAAGCATAAATTTCATTAGGAAATTAATTAAAGCTAAAAGCTTTAAATTAATTACAATTGTTAACACTTCAAGTTACAAATAATCTGACTTGATGCTTAGAATACAGATTTTGAAAAGGGGAAATTAATTAAAGCTTAAAGCTTTAAATTAATTACAATTGTTCACACTTCAAGCAATAAATAATCTTGATGCTTAGAATACAGATTTTGAAAAGGCCACATGCGAAACAACAGACAGTGTTAAGATAGAAAATTCTGGTTGATTTCTGCTGAAGCATCTTGCACCTTCACACAAGCACAACACAGAAATCAACCACCAACCCGACTCCCTCCAACTGCTTAGTAGTTCCACGCGCCCTTCAGCCAAACTTCTTCACAATTGATTTATGCTGAAAACAAATTAACAACTCTCACACCATCGCACATACACATCATCGGGAGGGCTAAATGCTGTCGCGGATCCCATCAGCATCCCCTGCGCACATTCTTGAAGCGAGGTAGGGGGAGGGGCTCCCTGCTACAACTTTGCCGATTACGTCGTAGGTACGTGGACACGCGTCGGATTTCTTTGGGAAAGTTTATTAAAAACTTCGTCTGTAGGCATCCCGAGGGCGGAGTACACGCATGACCAATGCAGATAGGTGGTCATCTTCCAATAAGATTGGTAAAGATTTATGGAAATTCTTGCACACATTCTAGCCCAGTTCGCTATCCAACGTGTTGGCACGTGTCCGCTTATCATGGAGCCGAGTTGAAGGTCGTCGTAGGCAATGTGGCCTTAGCGAAAGTTTCTTAATTAAACTTCAGTGCTGCAGGAAGTTTGTAAGGTTTTTTTTTATCGGCTGATTAGCACAACGGCGTAAGAGCATTGTTGTTATCGATATACATTAACATATTTTAATAACCTGTAGCGATCGATTACATCAACAAAATCCTATAGCAGAAGGATGAAACTATTCTGGTCGATTTCTCAAGCTTTGTTGAGAGCATCACTGCATAATAAAAGATGAATACCTCCTCTGTACCGTGGCTTACGGGGATATAATTAAGAAAATCTCCAAAGAAATCTTACCTTATGATTACAAACCGAACATCTTAGCTTCCCGGTCGGATTTCAGCTTCAGCATCTTACGTAAGCCGTTTGTGGTGCAACTGGAAAAGCTAATATTATATCTCTCAACTAGCCTCAACTTCTTTGGGTCTTACGGGATGAAGCTTACTGCTCCAAAAAGTCCAACGCGCTGGTACCAATTTTAGCCGCGTCAAACCTAGATTTTGTTTTCCTGCTCCGACCTTCGCGCTAGTTCGCGTACGGTGAACGGGCCATCCTCAGGAATAGATTCACATTCGCCCGCCGCCCAGCAAAGCACGGCACGGTTCATGGGAAAAACTAGCACGGGTCAGCTCGGAAACGAACCAATCACTTTTGCTATAATCAAACGATTAACCGTTCCGCGTGGCAATAAATCACCGGCATTTGGTGTGGCTGGCGGTAAATCAACAATTATCCGCGTGTGCATCGTGTCGATTTGCGACCACAGACAGACTGCGCGGGGCAAACCGATGATGCCAAACCAATACACCGACGGGAAGTGTACTTTTCCACCACATTTTTACTGTTGCTCACGTTTGGGCAGAGGGCGGACGGGTTTCGGTCACTAATTTATTCACCTCACAAAAGCGACGATGTTGGGGAATCATCGTTAGTGGATTGGAGGTCGGAGACCCACATACACATAACCGGAAGGAGCAGGGTGCGAATATAGGTGTGGTGCGGCTCGGGTAACATTTCCGCAAGGAAGAACCACGAACACAACACCTCACTTATGCCGCTTTTCCGCGCTCGTTTAGGCCCACGTTTGGTGAATGCTGAAGGGGTAATTGCAAGTAACCTTCCTGCCACCGATCGATCGTCAACGAACCTCCCGATCCGTGAACGCGATGAATCGTTCAGTCGATCTGCTTGATGAGAAGTATTTACAGCCCAATAAACTGAGATGCATATTTTATCGTTTTTGCATTATCACCTGCATTATCTGCGTTATCACCATGGACTGGCCCTTCTCGAGAACGTCCGCCATTCGCCCGGCTGAATCAACCTGAAAACGTGATACGATCTCCCACTCGAGGAAGGAGAAAAAGTAGATCATGTTGTGATCGCGGACGTTTGTCACATGACATAAATTGCACTCGATGCACGTTGGGATGACGTCCTGCGTTGTATGTTAATGGCATCCCGCGTCACAAAGCCGCGAACAATTAACATTCAATTCACTAACGTGCGTCTTCCGATTGACTCATCCACAGCGGACCGCGACACAAGAACCTTCGGAACGGACAACGGCCACAAAAATGGGCAGAAACGGGGGTCCGTGAACTTGCGACTGCTCGCTTGTAATGAGAAGGGAAGGAGGGAAGGACCATTTTTAGGCATTCGATTGCTTCTTTCTGCCGTCTCATACCCAGATAGATGGACCCCGCGGTCGTCCGCGTAAAGCTTGCCCCCCGTTCAGGTGAAGTACACGCTTCGCCGGACGGCTTTTGCGGAGGCTCATCTTCGTTCCGGTGGTTAGCTTGGACGGGGAGGGGACGGTCCGGTCGCGTACCCACCATCAGTAACACAAGCGTTTCCTCGCGCCAAACCGCAGCTCATCGTCAGCTGGGAATTAATTGGTTTATAAGTATGATGACCGTAGCAAAGTTGAGGGTTTGTACCGTGTGGTGGTGGTGAATGTTTGGCCACTTCTTCCTATTCAGACCGTGTTATTCGATATGCGTCTAAAGATGTACTAATGAACACACGTTTAGCGGCTTCCTTCCGTTAAGAATCTTGGTTTTTCTTCTATCCTTTACAATCAAGAGAAAATGATAGATTTCCAATCAAAATAATTGCTTGATAGAACAAACAAGTTCACCTTGTTTTTGTGATGCCGGATTTTACGAAATCTGGAGGGATCTCAATAAACCAATCAGTAGGGTTATTGACAATAGACCCCAGACAATTACACTAAGCCCTGCAAAGCTTCCATGTCATCCAAACCACCACCAGCGATGAAAGATGATCCAGAGCGAATAAAAAAAAACAGTCACACATTTAATCGCCTCACTAGGTAAGCCTCGATGTAATTGATCGGTAAAAGGATCATCCCGCAAGGATGCCCAGGAAACAGGGACGGCAACGGACAAAAACCGTTGCGTTTTGTTTGGCTGGCTGGCAGACGCACATGACGGGCTTCTCGTTCCAATTAAACCACTCAACTATGCACACCATGTGCGAGACCAACTTATTTAATGCTATCCTTCCCGCGGGGTTCTTTTCTTTTGTGTCTTCAAAAAGCACATGTGCGACCCTTCTTTTGCGTTTATTTTCTTTGCAAACAATACGGTGAGAGAAGAAAAATATGCTGTTTTAATCGTTTGAACTTTCTCCGGTTGTTCAGCTTCGTTCCTTTTTCCTATAGTTGCAGTAGGTAGAACAAAAGCTTGTGCAATCTCGAACCTTTCTAATGTTTCATTGTTCAAGCCGATTGAATATTTCATTTGATTTTCAAACTAAAATCCACAAGGGGGACAATAAATAATAAAATTTTCTTTTAAATGATCAGATTACGGACCTATTTATTGCGTTGGCACTGTTTGAAGGATCTCCAAGGGGTTTTTACAGACATGTACACAAAGAGCATCGATTTCTCTATAAAATCTAGATTATGTACGTTATTGTGAAAAAACGGTACAAAAATGCCTCGTTCGATCGATACGCATATAAAATATAAACAGAAACACGCAAAGCAATTCCCTATGCACCATCTACTATCGCTATGAACCCAATGAACCAGTCAGTCAGCTGGGTGTTCAACCGTAACAGCTACCGAATGGGTATGGTTCGAAAAAGGTTCCAAATTGGATTGTCATCGGAGCCACCAGAATGGGAGAGTTCCCATTCTGATTTCACAATTGAAAAAACTGATGCGACCTGACCCCAAATGTCAAATTGCCGTTTTGGTAGTGACCTTCGGCACAGGTGAGAAGAGAACATAGGAATGATACAAAATCAATGTTGATTTCAATTGAATTTAACGTCTCGCACATGAACCCTTAACGAACCGCCCCCGAACACTGCACACCAGAGAATGTGGAGCCCTTGGGTTGGTAAGGGCATTTCCGGCCTCGAATGCACCTGTACGCACCAGAGTGTGTGCGTGCGTGCGGGGGTTGAATTGTTATGCCGGAAGCAAACCAATGTGCGTCCGTTCTCGATTTGCCTCGCCCTGAACTATCCCGGCGAAGGCAGTGGTTCTGAATCGTGCTCGTTGTTGGCGGCTTCGTGATCGTCATCGTATTTACCTTTGCCAAACATTCAACGGCCCCGGTGTACGGCGATTCTCCTTTTTCTTTTTAAATGTGTCATTCTGGCTGCTACAAATTCCCTCGCCGTCGCCAGCAATGGACGACTTCTCACATGGACTCTCCAAAGACTGTTCGTGCAGTGTCTTTCGTGTAGGAAAGTAACTGAGTCGGAACTTGTGCCAGGGCTGAGGTATCGTATTAAAAGAAGGGTGGAAAAAACACATCGCCTCAGAACGATTCACCCGAACACTGGTGAATAATTCATAATTACTTGAGGCGTTCACGCATCGCAACCCACACCGCCACATGGTGAGAGATGGCGCCCGGTAGAGGAAGTGAGATGCGATCACAACGAAGAGAAGAGGCTCGAAAAAACACCCAAAACCGGGAAGCTCATTCTGGGCAGACTGGCTTTACTAGCAGACAAAGCATAAATGCAACCGAGTTCTGCGCCCGAATACAGAAAGCCCCTTGTGTAGCTCCTTGGATGACCGGTACCGACACTCGGAGGGCAAACCGGCCATCAAGAAAAGGAAAGAAAGCCAAGGGCTTCTTCTTTCAGGCAGGTAACAGCGACGATCACCTGCTGACCGGGTTCATTTCCTGTTCGAAGAGGATTTTGTTCAAGTTTCTACCACTTTTTGCACTTTGTACTGTTTGAAGAAGAGGTACAATTACGTCCGATAGGTACAGACTGTAACATTTGGTTTAGGTCACATTTGGCTGACTGCATCAGGAAAAAGGTGCCAAAGTTACATGCCATAACAATAACAACAAAATAACTCAGTCAGGTTAAGAATGTTTGTGATCCAACCAGAGACTTAAAGTGACTGTCAAACCATTTTTTACCCAAAGATGACCAAAACATCTTCAATAAATGCCCACAAATTTGGATTTCCCCCAATTCTTTGGAGCAAACCTGCCCATCGTACCTGCCTAACGAACTCAACAAAACGGCTGCAGGAAGGACGTAATCTTATTACGACGATAAAAGGGTTCCTTAAGGGATGCAATGCTTTTCGCCCGTTTTAGGAAAACAAGTAAAAACCAAACCGGTTCAAGGATGATACTGTTTTTACCTTGGATTTAAACACAGCTTCCTAGCGTGTTAGTTTGTACTTTTTGTGTTTGTGTGTGTCTGTGTTCGGCAATTCCCTTAATCATGAATAAATCCTACGTGGAATTCAAGGAGAAGACGAACAGAAGAAAAAAAGTTTGAACATATAAAATGATTGGTTGGGTTGAGTTTTGTGTTGGTTTCTTGCGTTCTTATTTTGGTATCATTATTAACATTGCACTGTCGACCGTTTCGTTTCCTTGCTGTTTGATATGTGATCTTCTCGGAAGGGTATTATAAATTTGGTCCCCTTTCCAAGTAAAGCTCAAGGTTTTTTTTTTTAAAAAGATGGCAAAATCACATTTACATTTTTTGTATGTTTTATGGTATTAAAAATAAAACAGATAATCTTCGTCTTGCAAACAAGGTATAAACATCATAAGAACAGTGTGAAACTGTGTTTATGTTTCAAAAGATTTAAAGAACATGGAGAAACCTACTTATGGAGTCCATAATCGTTGTTGGTTTGAATGATCATACCACACTGTCAAAAATGCTGGACAGTAAAGCCTCTATCATCTGGAGTCAGGAATCATAACGCAGATCGATCACGTGAAACAGGCTATGAATCGCAAAAGGACCCTATGGACAATTTCGAATCATACTCCTTCACGGTAACGGGCTTGGCTTCCGAAATCGATCAGGAAGTCCTTCAGTATACATTTCTTAATACTAACCTTGCATCGATTCCTTTCACTTGGGAAGCGTTTTGTTCGATCAAGAACAGGACCCCAAGAACTGGCTTGACAACTCATTCATACTATACAGGTTTAACGAATAAAAGGTATCAAATTTATATGAAGGAGTGAAGGGAGCAGGTCGCATGTATCGCAGGAAAGATGTAGGTCGCTCAAAATATCTTTAAATCAATAATTTTGTTTAAAAGAGATAACATAAAATGAACATTTGATTTTTAACAACACATTCAATGAGATGAAAATGCCCTGCGTAAGTAAACATTCTACGGTGCATTGAACATAATTGTTTTCAAAAATTGGCAGTTGGCACATACTACATGCTTAAAAACTTAAATATTTACCTTCCATCCACCGTCTGTAGTCGATTTCTACTTCTGCTGCATGAGGTACTGAGATTAAGTCACCGTCCAATGATCATCATGACACGTTCGTTTGATTGCCACATTTACAGGCTGCGTGTAAACTTTTACAGGATCATTGATTTTCCCTGTACGGTAGCAAACAATTGCAGCAATTGCACAAACAAATGACCAACCCTCCCGTACGTGTACCATAAAACACACATACACACACACTCTTGTAACTCAATCATTCCGTCACCTGCAGTGAACTGCCGTTTGCCATCGATCGATCGGATTGCTTCGGTAGTGTAGTTTCAGATCACTCGTCACGCATTTGGCCCCGCCAAACTGTCAAACGCTGATCGAAACGAGTCGCACTGCGGTTCATTAGACACAAACTAGAGGCTCTTGCTTTCAATCACTTTGCCACACATTTGGAGGGCCTCGTTACGGAGCTCCCCCCCCCCCCCCCCCCCATCCGCTCGGTTGGGAGATATGGGGCACTAAGAGATGAAGAAACTGAGGTGTTTTTTTTCCACATCGTAAGATACATCCGCCGTTTAAACCGCAGCCTCGTATTTCCAAACTCGCACACACTTCCACCGATAATACCACGACGGTGGCAGGAGAGTGTGGTGGTGTTGTTAGTGATACACACTCACAAAAGAGCCCAATGGTGACGGATGTTACGATTCGATGTAACCACTTCTAACGCATTTCTGCTTTGCGGTATTTTAAAATGGTGACGATAATGATGGTATTGATGATGATGATGATTATTCAAGGCACTTTGAGCATCACTATCACTAGCTGGGATGAGTGGTTTTGAAATTGGCACGTTTTTTCCCTACTTTCTTATCGGTCATTTACGCATAGGAAGGATAGCTTTAACGCATTGGATACATATTTTCACTCGACACATCGGCATTTATACGATTAGACTTTTTTGAAAACAAAACTGGTTGGAAGGAAAATACTTAACTTTGTGCGCTTGAGACACACATGAAGTACTCTGTTTCGTAGCGTTGTTGGAACAGCTGCACTGACTTTTTTTTACAACCGATCCAGCCATCGTCATGGCCCACTTGGAGATATTTTGAGGTACGGCGAGGAATGGTTTCGTCACTTGTGAATCTCCTCGGCCAGTTGTCATTGGGGCATAAAGCCTCCTGATCCGTTGGCTTGTTATCCACCAACAGGAGAAGCAGTAACAGCAAAAAAAAAAAACAACCCGCAAAGAGGCACGCAATTATCGTAAAAATAGTGTTCTACGCCGTTGTTACTGCTGCGGCCGTCCGATACGACTTCGCGGGGGTACCTGTTGAAGTGCGGATAGCCATAGGTCGCATACAGAAAACAACAAAAGAGCCTCCGAGCGAGCAGCAAACACCGTGCCAGGCCGCTAGAAGTTGCCGCAGTTAGAAGAAATAAAACCTACCACTTGACGCTGGAAAGGCATCGTTACGACAGAGCGAACCACAAACACACCTGCGATAAGCGCGGCACGCGGAGCACGTTTTGGATTGCGAACGATTTTTCTCACACTTTTTAAACACTTGGGCACCTAAGAACGATACGTTTGCAAACCACACGCACGCAAAGGAAACGACGAAACAAAAGGAAAAGCACCAACGACAAACGATAGAACGAAAAACGGAACTGCACAATATAGCGTTAAAAACAAAACTGCACTCAAAATCGTTGTACAAGCATCCTTTTACTGTTGCACCGCTGGACTGTGTCGAGGTGTGAATGATTGTGTACGAAAATATTGCAACACTTGTATGGTAAAACTGACGAAGAACATTCACTTACAGGTCTGGGTTTTTTTTTAAGAATACTTTGGATAATTGTTTTGATTTTCGTTACAGATTCCGGCACCTGCGAAGGACACGCACCGCAGCCGGACGAACAGACACAACCGACAAGGCACGCGAAACAAACGAAAGTGTTCGGCCAGCGCCACACGGTTGAGGATCGCACGCGCAGGTTGTTTCTCTCCCGTAAACGAGCGTTGAACAATGGGCCGTTTGAAACTGAGCATGGAAAAATATTGCTAGTAAAATAATTGTTATGTATCATTAAAAAAAATATTCACATAAAAAGGGGGTTTAAAGGAAAAGTTAAAAATGAACGGGGATCATATATTTTATTATAATTTCTTATTTTTAATAATAAATTTTTTTTTAACCTTTTTCTTTTTCTTGGTATAAAAAACGCGATGTTATGAAATGAAGTAGTTAAAAAATATCGCATGCATTTCAGTACAATACTTATTTTACTATTCAACAAAAAAAAGTTTCAAAAAAGATTTTAACATATAAATTCAAGATTTGTTAGCGATCGTTGCACAGCGCCTCGTTGCACCCGACAAACATTAAATTCAGCACAATGGTGAGAATTTGTTGATGCATTTTTTGGAACATTTTTTTAGTGAGAACAAACTATATTTTGGGATAAGCTGCTATCAGCTACTTGTAATATGTTTTAATGCGTTTTAACTGCGTGTAGATCAGGGCTTCACAATTTTTTAAAAACATTTTAACGCTTTTCTATCGCCAATGTCCCATAGTACAAAAGCTTGCATTTACCAAAGAGCACTCTCAACGCATGCGAGAGAGAAGAGAGCGAGAGCGAATGCATCGATAAATGCAGCTGATTTGAACTTGAACGGTTGAAGTCTTTTCCCGAAGCGGTGCATATTTAAATAACAATTTAAAAGGCCGATTACCAAATTGGCCTTTTTCAAATTAAATTAAAATAAGTCCGTGTAAATATGATGTAAAGAGATGTGGCTTGTTTGTTTCCGAAAAAATAAGCATTATATGATGTATAATTTACCAGAAAAATAATTTATGATAAGAGTTTTATGAAAACAGCCCCAAAACAACGATAATTGCACACATCTAGTCGTAAAAACTTTACGCAATAAATCACTCATCGAACCGCTTCCTCGATCCTCATTTCAACTATTAAACTTACACGTAGCTAATACAGACGCTCACAGCAACTCTCATTCTCGATCGAATGCAGTTTTAATGATGTCGGCGTCGCATGTCACCCCCGGTTGAGCGGAGGTGATTTGTCGGTGGCAAAACTGGTAGTACAAGTAATGCTCTACTACTTACCCGCCCGTACACGACTGGTTCGGGTCCGATCTGCTGGTCCCATAATGGTAGCGATGCTCGAGAAAGAGTTACAACAATTCGCCAAAGTAGCTCAAACTGGCCGGAGCCTAGACCGATTCCCGTAGCAGCCCGTCATCAGTCGCTCATTAGGTGCATTTTGCCAATTCCTGCAGACGCTTCCCTGCCGCATCAAACAGCATTAGAGAGGGGAGATGTTGCTGGAATGGTTCACTTTCAATTTTGCTTTCGCTCATTCGCTAAGATTTTCTGCATTGCGATGATTGCACGTTCCAGTTTTCTGTCCGTCTCTAGGATACGTTAGTAAACATCGATATCAGTGTTTTCTTTTCGCACGATTGACGACCAAAGGGATTGCTGCGAATAACTCTATTGAATGCACGCCTAGCTTAACGAGAGGAGTTAAAATCAAAGTGTATGGATGTATGGAAAAAATCAATCGACAGAAAAAAATATTTTTAATGACAACATGTATTCGTATAAAAAGAGTTACAAACGCAGACCGTTTAAATAACATCATAAATAGAGATTCTTTTGGATCGAAACATCATATATCAGCTTACCATGCGATATACTGCTGTGTAATTTGCACGAATTTCTTCCTTTCCTATCAACGATAATATCTTCTCTTCTGTAGAAAACGAAAACCATTCTCTTGTAGTGTAAAAGTGGTGTAGAAAATATTTATAATATTGTTTATTGTCTGCTCAGAATAGCGACGCATTCTTGCCATGTTTTTTCAAAAATTGCAATATCCTACAAATACTTTAGTGTGCGCTCGTGAGTACTGAACAATCTTAGAGTCTAACATTGCTTTTGTGTGTTGTTTATCGTCTCTATGTTGCAATTTGAGAAACAGCGGCTAAAATTGTACAGTAATAGTGTAAAATGGTTAAAAATGCATTAAAGGCAAGACGTTACCCCGGTTCTTGAATATAATATTGTCTCGAAAGTACTAATACACAGTCCAGATATAGGACCAATGTTACGAGATTGAGTTTTGTTAATCAGATTTGGTTATGTGTTTGTCATGTGTATCTCTACTTTAGTAAGCCGTATCACACCGTCGAAAACACCAGCAACAGGGGTTTAATTTTGTGTCGATTGATTGCCGTCCTGTCCGGGTCCGGTAGAGGCGTCCGCTGCACAGGAGCTATTTCCATTGATTGTGTCATCTAAATCATCGGTCACAGAAATGCCTACCTTTTCCATCAGTTCAGATAAACGCCTTGCCTTTCGTTCCTCGTTGTGGGAAATGATTGCACACAAATGTTCGGTAAGCATTTCTTTCTTCTCCAGCGCTTGATGTAGCTCCACCTTAGCTTTCAGAAATAGATTTTCTATAGTGAGATAATTTTTCCTGGAATAGGGAAAAACCGTTAGCTAGGAAGTAGTACGACCTTACATGGTGAGACGAATACACTTACTCAACGTTTGAAAAGTGTAGGCTTGCCGCATCAATTTGTTTCCGTAAAATCGCCACATCCGATGCCAGCTCGGAGTCCAGCCGGGTTAGCTCTGATTTTATCTCCTGAATTTTGTTCGCCTCCGCTGCTGTTTTTTGAGCACTGAAAGAACGGAACAGAGACCCATTTAATTAAAAATTGCACCATTTCATAACAAAACTGCCGTTCCTTACTGTTGCTCTATTGCTTTATGGAGAATATCCCGCTTCTGTCTGTTCTGTTCTTCCATCAGTTTTCGCTGCTGTTCAAAATCCTTGAGCGACATACCTTTGAAGGGAGTTAGCACCTCATTTACATTGGTCCGCATGCCGGTGGCGCCT
Source organism: Anopheles bwambae (assembly GCA_007018985.1). Taxonomy (NCBI): domain Eukaryota; kingdom Metazoa; phylum Arthropoda; class Insecta; order Diptera; family Culicidae; genus Anopheles; species Anopheles bwambae. The sequence continues at coordinate 12,051 of SIXB01005542.1, forward strand.
GACATAGTGCTAGCAACAGTTGGTTCGAATGACCGACTTTTTACTGGCTGATTTGGAAGCACTAGGATTGACTCATCCTCCGGAGCATTTATCATTTGAGGCAGTGGTTTAAAGGCGACGGCTTGTTGAATAGGGTGTTGTGGGTAAATGCTGGAGTCGACACAACTGACTGTGCTAAGATTGCCATTATCTACGATGGTAGGCGGCGGAACAAATTTCACCGCGCCTGGCGGTGCTTTGGGGTGTCTGCTATGCGGTCGCGACAGTTCCTTTGCTGCAACGAGAGAGCCCCATATGAAGAATCTGAATCACTGCTGAAACAGCGGCTGCAAACATGGCAAATATTTACCCTTTTCTTTGCTGCTTGTTTGTCGCGTGATCTTGAAGATGTCATCGTCAGAGAAACCAACAAATTGTTTGGACATTTTTGTAAAAATTCCGTAAAAGCAACAGTTTTTTTGTTCTTCAGGCTCCTGCTCGAAGTTTGTTTACGTAGACGCTGTCAGAAATGGCTTGCACAAGTGGTCAAGCGTTTCAGTAGCCAAGATGTATATAGTAAAGTGCGCTGTAAAGATCTTGAGTGCCGTGCAACGCTTGATCATGTGAAATTTAAATTGACCGGTAATATTGATATTTAAATTATTAGTTTATTACTATTTTTTGCTATAGCTGAGAGAATAGTTAAAGCTTATCAGTTAATAAATTTGTCAGTCAAAATTAAAGTATTAAAAAAATGTGCAACTGTTCTAGTACAATGTAAATGGATATTCCAAACTGTGTTTCTTTCTAGCAGTACGATTTTTCACTAAACGACCATCCGATTTGGACCGTGTAATGCACATACTAACACTACATTTTGGAAGCATGAAATAGTATTGTGTTTGGTAATTTTATTGAATATCAGGTGCTAAATTAGCACTGTATATCTAAGTGTTCAACTACAAAGTAATAGCAGAACTTATAAAGATTAATAAATTTTAATTTAACAGTAAACATCAACGAAAGGTTTTGTGGAAAGCTTAACGAATTAATTTGGTTTTGTTTTTTGCAGTAATGGATCGCTTGTCATCATTTGCCAGAAAGTCGTTTCATAAATAATTTTATTATATTTTTATGATGTTAGATATAAAAAACTCATATGCTTTTATTTGACGATTGTTGCATATATAAATAATAAATAAGAAAAAATATAAAGGCTCAAACGATTATTTATCAATCCATTGATTAATGCATGATCGTATTGCCTCATTTTGTAAGCGTTCGACTCGTTGTTTGGACTGTTCTTTAAATAGAAGCAGCGTTTCATTATCCTGATATAAATCCAGCAATAAGATAACTTTCTGTGTTAAATCTAAACGATCAGCTTCCTTGAATTGTTTTCCTTGCGGTACACTTTCAATACTGTTAATAAGTTCCCCAAGTAAATCGAAACTTTGAAAGCAATCTCGAACGAAGTCTCTGCGAAGCGTGGCTGCACACAGCTGTATAAGCTTATCAATAATCTTTTCCTTATTTTCCGCATAACAGTGTCTGATAATTGTTCGCGCATATCTTGGTATTCGCGCAGTTAGGTAGCGCTGAATATCCAAGCTGAAATGTTCCGTGCAGTACGCTACAAACCAATCGAATACCTCCGGGAACGGTTTTCTTAGAGCTACCTCCAGTGTATCTTCTTCGTCAGGGTTGGTTTCAAATAACATGCGTTGCAGTATGCTCCGGTCCTCATTCTCATCATCACTCTCATTATCAGCATCATCGTATTCATCGTCGCATTCTTTAAGCGTCT
>SIXB01005543.1:0-14311 GCA_007018985.1 Anopheles bwambae
AATTTGGACAAGTCCCAGAAAAGCGAGACGCAAGAGTTTCTCTCCAACGATGGAAAGGGATGAGCTAAATGAAACATGCGAATCGTTGATGCGACACAGCCAAGTCGCAAGCAAATACAGACCAACACCCAGAAGAGCGAGGCAGAATGAAAAATTTTGTGAATGTTAGAATGAGAAAAATGATAGATACACATAAAAATCGCGCGATAATGCTGGTTGGGAATCCATACATTTTGCCAGCAACAATGTTGCGCGCAACAAGATTAGACCAGTGCCTTAGGTGTATTTTTTCTAGAATAAAACGCAATTGGCTCCAATCTACCTTCAACCTGCTGTTGCAATAGTGCTCCAATTGCCAGATCCGATGCATCCGTTGTTAGTGAATAATGTGCATCTGAATGAACTAACATGGTAGCCTTGGCCAATTTTGTCTAAATTTTGTCTTGCCTTTTTGTGTTTTGCCTTTTCAAAAGTGTTCGTTAGTATGAATGTTGACATATTTTTGTTATTGTGTGATGCTATTAATTCATATAAAGCAGGGGTCTCCAAACTACGGCCCGCGGGCCGCTTGATGCTCTCAAGAGCCTTTAATGCGGCCCGCGATGACTGGGTAAAGGTTGAATTAAATAGCTGTCTTTTCTGACTAATTAATAAAATTTTTTTTTGGCTTTTGAAAGATGAAAATCAAGATTCAATAAAAAAAAGCTGCAGAAATTTGATTTATTTTGTAAGTATTTTCTTATTAAAACGAGATTTGAACTTCCATTCATTATAAAGGTAGCGTCAAAATGGCCCTTAACAAGGTTTATTGTGAAGCAATGCGGCCCGCGAATTGAAAAGTTTGGAGACCCCTGATATAAAAGATTCATTGTTTCAGAACCTTGCGGAATGAATCTATGATAATAGTTTATCATGCTATAGAAGCGTTGTAGGGGAAAGCGAGGCAAATTGGGCATGTTTAGCAGTTTACTGAATATTCCTTTGAATATTGCTCAAAACACAATTATGTTTACATTATTGAATGCCTCCACCATTTTTTATCGATTAAAATCGCCACATAGAATGAAAATAACTTAAAAACTTGAAACAGTGTTAACCGTCTTGTGTGCGACCAAAAAACTCTACGTAACCGTACAACCGCCTACCCGGGTAGGCCATACATTTTGTATGGAAGGATGATGTTTTTCGTGGTTAAAAGCGTATATCTTTTGAGTTACTTGTTAGATTTGAATGAAAACTGTCTCATAGGTTCATAATAATGTTTACTAACATATCGTAGTAAAATTAGAATTTTAAAAATGCTATCAATATTTTTTTAAATCAAAAATATGTTGTAACTCCAAAACCCTAACCGGCCTTGCCGCAAGTTTTGAGTGGATGTTTATGTCTTTTTTCTAAGTTTCATTAACGTTTCTTTCAAAAGTTAAATCTAAATCTTAAAATTTCAAAAAGTATACATCTTTTGATTTTTTTCTTGTTGTATAAAAATATATGTTGACGATCTATAAGATATGTCTATTATGTTTTTTTTTTAATTTTCATATGTTTATTTCAAGTTTTTAATGCCAAACATAATGCCAATATAATTCCTTTTACATAAAAGTTCATCTTTTTAATCACACGATTTACAACTAGTTTTAATAACACTGTGCAGCGTACAAATTGGCTTTTTACAAGTAGAACACGATTTTCTCATTGATCGTTTTTTACACATAGATAGCAATAGCCGGTCTATATAGTACAGTCGTCAACTCGTACGACTTAACAACATGCCCGTCATGGGTTCAATCCCCAAATAGACCGTGCCGCCATACGTAGGACTGACTATCCTGCTATGGGGGGGAACCAATCAGTCACTGAAAGCCAAGCCCTCTAGTGGGTACAGGCGGGCCTTGACCGACAACGGTTGTTGAGCCATAGAAGAAGAAGCAATTGCCTTTGTTTTTTATTCGTCCGGACACATCACGTTCTTCTACATCGTTAGTAGTATTTTTTTTAGATAATTCTATCAATGGTCTTCCTAACATGCTTTCCACTCCGCTGCGTGGTCCAAAGTGTCGCATTATTTGCACATTTTCCGAACGTCTCTGAATCTCGGGCATCGTTAGTTGTTCGGACAATTGTTGCAAAAACATACGTCTATAATCCATAGATTGGCAGTTTTGCAAATAATTTTCCTTATATATTTTGAAAGCAGCAAATGCAGCCATGTCCAAAATGTTGAAAAAAATGCTAAAGGTCATCTATTCGTCTTCCTCTTGGTAGAATATTCAGAAAGGCATTTGTCCATGTTGTCGACTCCTCCCTTGAATTTATTATAATCAATTATCATTGCAGGTTTTTCTTTTGGAATTTGGACATCTTTGTCATAATGCATTGTTGACAACATAACAACGGACTTGTTCTTCTTAGGAATATAGGAACAAATGGAAATGTTTTCGCTAAAGCCATATAATGTCGATTGTATTTCCCTACCGTGAGGGTTAGCAAACATTGGCGGAAGAAACGTTCGTCGTTTGTTTACTGTTCCTAAAAGTGCTAGTTTGAAATCTGAATATTTCAATCGATCAAGAGCTTCGATATGTTCTTCGGACGTTTCTGCTCGCTTTCTCGATCGGTTTCGGCGGAATGCGAGCTAGAAAACGAGCTGAAAAACCGCTTAATTTTGTTGTGCGGGATATTGTGGGCTAAAATTTTACGGGGTATGGTTGGTTGACTTGACCAAATAGTTCCATCGTTGGTTTTATATGTTGCGCTTGAAGGTTGGAAAGATTCTGCGTAATCGTCATCACTATCAGTTTCGAGAGGATTATACTCTGGTAGTTGTATTTTTTCAGCATCAGAATCTATGATCAGTTGATCAAATACAGGAATTTCATCTTCTTCTACTACTGCAGAAATCATATTTTCATCTTCGCTATCGTATTCCATAAATTCATGTATTTTTTGTTGAATATAAGCTTTTCTTTCTTCTTCAGTAAGATTTGAAAGTTCCTCTGGAATTAACCATTCAATTTCCTCGATTTCTAGAGTAAACAGTAAAAAATCTGATAAAAACAAACGATTTCGATCTCAACAATACAATCACTATATTTTTTCTTCTTCTTCTTCTTTGGCTCAACAACCGATGTCGGTCAAGGCCTGCCTGAACCCACTTGTGGGCTTGGCTTTCAGTGACTTATTGATTCCCCCCCATAGCAGGATAGTCAGTCATACGTATGGCGGCGCGGTCTATTTGGGGATTGAACCCATGACGGGCATGTTGTTAAGTCGTACGAGTTGACGACTGTACTACGAGACCGGCTATTTTTTATATTTTTTCACTACTCACTTCTTTCGAAAGATTGTTAACGCAAATTATTCATACAATAGCTGGGATCGCGAAAGAAATGGTTTAAAATTAACAGTCGTTAAAAATTAACCGGAGTCGTTAAACATTGCTAGAATTTAGCATCGCGAACGCATTAACCGTAGAGTTGGCAACCAGATTTACACACGTAAGTTCGGCAACCGGCATACCCGGGTATTCCACACGTTTTGATGCAAAAAATTTACGATTTTCATAGGTAAACAATGCTTTCTATATTTTAATGCTTAAAGCAAGTAATGCCGACCATATATTCTCTTCTCTTTTATTTATTCATTAAGTTTTTTCATTTTTTTTTTTATAAAAATAACGGTCGAATTGAAATTTGGAATCGCTTGAACTTGACTCGAAAATAAGCACAATAGGAAAAGAGGAAGAAGAGAAACGTCATTCTCCATACAAAATGTATGGAATACCCGGGTATGCTGGTTGCCAACTTACGTGATAAAGTTAAAAAAAAAATCAAAATAAAATACTTACAGACTGTTTAAAATTACAATTTATGCACCAAAAAATCAGAAATTAAAAGTTGGGAGGCTACGGAAAATTTCAGGTCAATAAAGCAATGAATCAAAAGTTATTTCAGTTTAAATTAAAAAAAAATACCCTGGTATCCGGTTGCCAACTTAAAGGTTAAGTTCATTTGTTAATTTAATTGACTGGTCCTATGCCGTCGTTAAACAAACGACTGTCAAGAGCGTATGCGATACAAATTAACAGTCGTTTAATTGTACTGCTCGATTTTTTTCCTCGTGTTTGCCGATATCGAGCAGTCGTTAACTGTTTTGACGATCGTTTATTTTAACAGGAATGACAAACAAATGAACTCAGTTAAACCAAAATGATCTTTAAACGACTGTTAAAAAGAGTTCATTTATTCGCGATGCCGGCTAATGATAAAGCGAGGTAAAGGATGGGGAAGAGGGGATGGAGGGGAGAAATAGAACATGGGTGTGAACTATTTTTCGACCACTATCATTTTTGCGCCAACACATTCCGCTGCGCAAAACGATCGAAAACTTCTCAACTTCTCTGTCAATGTAGCTAGAGAGCAAGAACCAATAATGGGACCCTTCTTGAATCTAGTTACTTTTTTGTATGGAGTTTGACAGTTGGAGGCTGAAATCATGTGAACTCTTTCTTCTTCTTCTTTGGCTCAACAACCGATGTCGGTCAAGGCCTGCCTGTACCCACTTGTGGGCTTTGGCTTTCAATGACTAATTGATTCCCCCCCATAGCAGGATAGTCAGTCCTACGTATGGCGGCGCGGTCTATTTGGGGATTGAACCCATGACGGGCATGTTGTTAAGTCGTACGAGTTGACGACTGTACTACGAGACCGGGAAATCATGTGAACACTCCATAAAAAACCACACAAAAACTAGCCTGCAATTTTCAGTCTAGATTATTCTTGCCTCAAAGCTTGAATTATATACGAATAATTGCTCGAAAAATGGCAAAACAAGTTGGTTTACATTTATCCCAAGGTGCATTAAAGAGATCTGATGATGGATTTTAGAATCAAAGTGTATGTAGTCCAGGTGGTCTCATTGCATTTTTTTATAACCAAATTTGAATATCACTTTTTGACAGGATGGGTGAACATTTTTGTTCAAACAAACTTTCTTGAGGCTTGACGAATACACAAAACGCTCTTAAAATCTTCATTCAGAAGCAGAAGCGATAAAAATCAACCTTCTAAATTCATACTCTTTGGGATAAGCCCATCTGTATTTTATACCCACTTAGATAGCTGCTCGAAAACTGCTATACAATCCAAAAAGCTGAAATTTCAGCCTACCAACTTAAAACGGAAAGAGCCCCAATGATAAAGATTTTCACCTCGCTTTATCATTATTTTTTCTTGCTATCTAGCTACATTGAGCGAGATATTGAGAAGTTTTCGTTAAACGAACTTATTGCGTGCTTACTTTCTTCGGGGTCACCAGTTATGGGAGATTCACACAGTCAACCGTTATACTCGGTGGTTTGTCGATCAAAGAGACAGTTTATTTTTTCTTACTTAACTTAACTCTTATTACATATTACTTAGCTCTAGATAAGTTTAGCTCTAGATCAGCTGAAATTTTGATCGATTTGGATTAGCTTAATTCCGATCCCATTTGAATCTCTACAAGAAAAATGTCAAACGAAAATTTCTTCTATGAATAAAATTAACAAAAATATATTGGGATGTTGTAATGTCTTAGAAAATCCTCTGTGATATTATGAATAGTCAACACTGAACAGAACCTTTTAGTTTGTTTCTTCATTCATCACTGTCCTAGTTCCGGACACGATTTGTTCTATTTATTAGTTTTCTTAGTTTCACATCAGGTGAGATACCTGAAGTCGTTTTGCCAAAGTTGAATTTTGTTGTGGAAACCGAAATTATCATCGATTTCCTGTTATTTTGTGGGAACCATTCGCTTAAGTCGCGGACACGCGTCTCTTATTGCACACTGCAGCCGCAGTCCGTTTTGGCGTTAGCTATTGCGGTACTGGGCAGTGCGTGTGTGTATCGAAACTATACCTGTCTAGACGGTGACGAGTGTTCGTCACAATGTTTATACCGGCTACCAAAGTCTGCTGATAGCTCTACAACAACAAATTTTTACTTCTACCAAAAACAAAAAAGCCTCTGCAAGCCTGTGATTAATTGGTGTTTAAAAAATTTTTTTGGCTTAAATTTTTGTACTGGAGGGGCGAGAATGTGATATTCCCTTGCATGACTAGACTTCATGGAAACTCCACACATATTTAATGTTTGCATGTACAACTTGCATTAAATTAAAAGTACAAAGTACATTAAATTAAAAGATAAAATACGACCATTTGTACGGAGGATAAGTGTGTTACAAAAATCGTGTTCGCCACTAATGCTCCCGTTAGCTGGTCTGGCCAGCAATCATTCCCCAGCCCTGCCGAATTGCTGTTACTAACGCACAGACACGCTAACCGGACTGTCTGTTGTAACGAGGATCACAATTTTGACAGGTTGTGTCATAATAGAAATAATCTAGGATTAAAACCTGAAGCTAGTATGGCGTGTGGTATTGTATGGAGAGTTTACATGATTTCAGTCGCCAACAATCAAACTCCATATACTGACTAGTTTCGAGAAAGCTAGCAGTATTCGTACATTTTAAAATTGAGAATCAAATTTCCGACTTTTATTGTGCAAGCCTAGTCAGTGCTATTACTCTCCTTGTCAGCTTTCACTCATTTGCTGATACTAATTATCATAACACAGAGTGAATTAGTATCTAGTTAAAGAATAGAATCAATCTTTTTTTTCTTATTTTAATAAACCCCTGTAAATAAATTCTCTTTCTATATATCTCATTTTTTTTTTAAATTTACTTATGTTGTCATTTTTTCCATTCACTTTACAGAATAATTCATCTTATGAAAAGCAGATTAACGTAAAAGAAGGTGGAATATGCCAGTCACATCAACGTACTCGTCTAGTGGTAGTCGATACATTCAACCACCTGCAAGCCAATTCTCAAAATCAAGTTTCTCCGATCGTGTATACTACTCACCGCTATTGAACAGTACTAAGACTAGCAGTTTTCGAAACAGTAGTCTTTATCGCAACAGTATGTAAATGTTTGATTCATGTTTTTTTTCTTCAATTTAACCTTTACGGAAAGAGTGTGACTAATCTCAACTAACAAATATGCCGACTATTTTACAAAATAAAATTATTGTAATTCATTTGTAAGTATAGATCTGAGCATTAATAGAAAAATCTCAAGTGTTCATATGGGCCCCACAACACATTCTGGCAGTCTCGTGGTACAGTCGTTAATTTAAACGACTTAGTTGTCGTAAGTCATTGGTTATAGGGTAGCATAGACCGTCTCTCCGTAGCAAGGACTGCGTGACTATCCGACAGCGTGGAACTAAACAAAATGTCGAAAGTCCGTATAAGTCGGCATTTCTGCGAACGACATTATGCCCCATTTTTGGCATAAAGAAGAGCCACCACCACAACATTTAAGCGAAAATTTTTGATACATATCTAATAAATTGTTGTAAACAAAAAGAAACGCTAATATTTTTCCACAAAAACAAAAGCACTGACACACAACATTCCACAACGGGATCGCTGTCGAACACCTTCTTATGGCACATGAGTCCGGTATCCTCATGACATACTCCAGCTATCGTATCCTGTGAGCCTTTGTCACCGTAACGATGCTCGATTCGCCATACAGCTCAGCAAGCTAGTGGTTCATCCTTCTCCTCCACGCTCCATGCTCGAACACACCGCCAAAGATGGTCCGGAGGATGCGTCGTTCAAACACGCCCGAGCGTTTGCATCCTCTGCTCGAATGGTCCAGGACTCGTATCCGTAGATGACCACCGGGCGAATCAATGCGCGATATATCTCACATTTCGTGCGGGCTTGAAGTCTTCTGGATATCAGCAGTCGGTGATGCGCATAGTATGCCCGATTCCTTGAACAATGCGTCTCCGGATTTCACTGCTGATGTCGTTGTCCGAAGTAACGACCAGCCCGAGAAAGCAAAACTCCTTTTATACCTCGAGATTGCCGTCGTCATCTAATACACTGCTTCCCAGATGGTCTGAGTCACCGGCGAGCAGGTACTTCGTCTTCGTCGCATTGATTCTCAATCCATTTCATGCTGCTTCGCGTTTGAGTCCTCACAAACCTTCGCTGTTTTCATGCCGATGATGTCGATGTCATCCGCGAAGCCAAGAATTTGGAGAGACCGATAGAGGATCGTGCCACGGATGTCGTTGTCTAGCCCCACGCCTCGAAAGACACCTTCTAGGACGATGTTGAAGAGCAGACAGGAGAGTCCGTCACCTTGCCTCAGACCCCTGTGAGATTCGAACGATTCCGACGTCTTGGCTGCCGCTTGGTAGATGCAAAAGAAATTTGTAGCAAGGGGCACAAATCTACAAAACAGGATCTTGTAGGCGGTATTGAGGACTGTGATGGCTCAAAGTTTGAGCAATCCAGCCTGTCGCCCATTTTGTAGACTGGGTGGATGACACCCAGCTTTCACTCCTCCTGTAGATCTTCCCCGTCATGCAATTGACAGCGATTTGCGAGGGCGCGTGACGGCCAAGCTACACGTATCGGACGATGCTATAAATCCGTTAACGCCAACTGTCAAATCTCATACAAAATCGGCCCGCTGTGATCCGACACGGCCCGACCCGACGCGAATCTCTTGTCTGCGGTCCTTCGTTTTATGGCATCGTCCGATGTCGTCCGGTACGTGCTTGGCCGTGAGGGCTTGCACGCCATACAAGTTCACAGCCCCAGAGCCCAGCTGCATTAAATATCTTGCGTACCTAGGAAGTTTTTTCACTCCTACTTTTAGCAGTTATAATTATAGCACCCCGAGAGCAGGTTTAACAGTGCGATTGGTAGCATAACACTGAAAAAAAAATATGAATAAAAAAAAAATATTTTAAAATACCATAAGATTTCGAGCAGATGATACTACTCGCAACCCTCGCAATGTTTGACGGGTCCGTCTTTCAAATTTTCATTATCAGCTGATGCATTCCCAAGTGCCACAAATCCAATAAACAACCACTAAACGGATTCGAAACGACTCAAGCGCTCTACCTAGACGGAATATAGAAAGACTTCGTTTAGCAGACGGTGAACGACTCATGCATTCTAAATTAGCAAAAAGCTAGTGGCACCATCTGTTGGTGGGATACCCAACCAGAGGAGCTTCCTCGCTTGGAGGAGAGCTTTCCCATTCCCTTTGTACTGTTGTATGGTTTCGCATTGAAGTTATACATCGCTAGAACTAAAACGGCAATACGATTGTTTAACTACTAAACTCCAATGGAAACCTCCAACACTGAAGCAAGTGAGATTCGTGTAAAGGACGTTAGTGTTGATACCCTCATATCTGACCCCACACGACCATTCATATCAATTTTTACTCGGAAAGTTAGAAGATGATGATGAAACTTGATTAGATTAGATGAAACTTGTCGAAACACATTGCAAGAAAAGAGCAGAAATATAATGATGCTTTGTAATACGCCAACTACTGAGCAAAACCATTGAAGCTATGGAGCTTTCGTTTTTTGTATATGAATGGGGCCCTTCACGATTCTAGTCAGTTTTTTGTATGGAGTTTGACAGTTGGAGGCTGAAATCATGGTAAAACTCTATACAAAACCACACATAAAATTAGCCTGCAATTTTCAGTCTAGATGATTCTAGTCTCACAGCTAGAATTAGATTCGAGTGCCTGCTCGAAAAAATGGCAAAAAACGATCTTGTTTACATTTACCCCGCTGCGCAAATTCGAGCAGTTTCCTGCGCAGGAAATGTACCAAAATCTGCACTGGCCTGCGCAGATTTTGGCCCGATCCCCGAGCGGGACTTCAGCGATTCCTGCGCAGGCTTGCGCAGGTTTAGCGCCATCTGTTGGCGGAGCAAAAAAACGGTCAAAAAATTTAAGATTATGGCGCTCATTTTCTCGTCCGCTGCTTCTCCCTCCCTCACCCTGCCCTGCCTTACTTGCGCTTCACCCCGTGCCTTCCGCCCCCAGCTGATTGGGTGTTGTGGTGTATGCGTTGATACTCATATGTGCATTGCGGTTGTGTATTGTTGTTATTGGTGGGTGTTAGCATTTATTAATTTGTGTGTGACCTTGAGACGCTGTGGGAGAAGCTGGATTGGGATTTGAAGTGTTATCGGTGTATTGATGGTTTATTTTATTTCGTGCCGCTGCTGATGAGACCATTCGATGCCCCTGCCAATTGAGGGTGAAGAAGATTATTTAAAACAAGCGTAGGAGAACGTCTAACACTAATCTAATATTTTTTTAATTTGAACATGTTTGATGCTTCAACGACCTTCTATGCATCATGTAGCACAGTGTATAGTGGCAATAAAATATATTTTTTAAATGTGCCGAAATCTGTCTCGAGTTTTCGGGTCTCGATACACACACGCACACACACAGCGCGGGGAAAGTGACCGTTCACTCTATCATGTCGCGATTCCCCACCCCACCCGGCACTTTGGTTGAGAATGCGCTACAAGAAAGCTGAACCAGCCGTTCTACCGATAAGGTAGCCGTACTCACTCGTGCGGGAGGGCGGGAGGGGGTTGGTGGAGGGTGCGTGCTCTCGTGCGTGACTTGGGGGGTGCGTGCTGGCGTGCGCGCTTTCGTTGGTGTGTGCTGGCGTGCGCGCTTTCGTGGGTGCGTGCTCGCGTGCGCGCGTACATGCGTGTGTGTGTGTGCGTGCGTGCTGGCGTGCGCGCGTTCATGCATGTGTGCGTGCGTGTTTGTGCGTGCGTGTGTGCGTGCGTGTGGAAACCCCAAAACTATTTGATTCTGATGCGTACATTTTAATCCACTGCGGCTACAACGTCCATGCATTTTCGATCTCGTTACCTGAGAGACAACACAACCATTGGATTGGCAGCACGATCGTTGCGATCGATTCTGCTGTTGGGGGGTGTTAAAAAGAAACACGATCGAAGCAAACGTGCGTGTGATATGTAGCACATTTGTTTTCAATTCAGCTAGCGGACGCAAGTGGAAACAAAACATGAATTGAATTCATACAAAAAAGGATTCTGTATTTGTTTCTTACGGTGTGCGTATGCTGCTGCACCTGTCCGTCCAGAATCTGGTGGCTTGTTGGTTTGGGGTCGTTATCATGACGCAGATTTACCGGCAATGCCTTGGAATGCGTTCGGATCGGTAGGTTAATGTTTTGGTCGATTGCATTCCGTTGATTTGTCGCGCCGTAGCGGTAGATCCTGCAGCAACAAAGTCAAGACAAACTCTTTCCCAGGTGTGGACTGTTATGCTGAGTTCTGTTTATGCTACTGTGGACTGTTATGCTAAGTTAATATTATTGTTGGCGTAATAGCCTACTCGATCATGCCGGCCTTTTCAGGACTTGAATAGCACGTAGCCGGATAGTCAGCCCTTCAACGGCGGACGGTTCATATGCGGTTAGAACCCATGACGGGCATGCTGTTAAGATGTGCGGAATGATGGCGGTGCCGCGGGACCGCTCCTATCCAGCGGGCAACTTGCATACTGCCACACTGTCTCCTGCTCGATGCATACGCTGCAGGCAGGGGGAAGGATGCACCTCCACGATAAAAAAACACCGTCATGAACCAGCGGCGAATCTAACGGTAGGCGGACAAGACGGTCGCCGAAGATCTCTAGTCTGTAGTATGCCGTATGTTTACAAGTGGGCACATATGCACCCCCCCCCCCTCTCCCCATGACGGCAATCATTTTAGGGCCTGTGATGATCGTAGGGGTCCCATGGGTGAAGCCCACCCCCCCTCCCTCCCTCCGCTGACAATTTAAGAATACTGTTCAATCTCCCAACAACTGTGTGCCAGTACCCCCTCCTCCCGGTCATTAGTTACCATGTAATGTGTAATCTACTGTGTAATCTACACCATATGAAAGCAAAAGCTTAGTGTAACAAAGTTATGCTTAATGCTTAACATGTTCAGTTCGATGGCAGGCCCCAGGGACTACCAGTGAACTTTCCAGTATGCCGGTTTTACAATCAGCTTGCGTTCTAGATGCCGGCGGTACGGAAAGCTGATGAAAATCAGCACCGGGCTGAACGTATTAATGCGAATTAGAGTTCTGCGCGATGCATAGCAAACCCTCCTGCGTGAACGATTCCGTAGTCAATCCTCCTAGCGATTCCGTAGTCAATTTTACATTGCAGCGTTTGAACTCATTGCACTTTTTTGGTTTGATTTGTGAAAATTCAAATGCATCGCCGCAATGTGTGTAAACGGTTGTTGAAACGCCACAGCAACTCATGAGCATTGACCACACGCGAGAAAGAGATAGCGCTATGGAGGGAAAAAGCACGGACGACGGCTGACAACGATTGGCCGTCTGACGCACCAACACATCCAAACCTTCGGCTGGGCGCTCAGGCGAGGGGTATGAGGCGGAGCCAGGGACGGGTAGCTCGACGAGCTGCTTGACAAATTTGCTGTTGGAGAGAAAAGGAAGGCATGATAAAATTCTTCGAACGCCATGATTTCGCCTGTCGCTTTGCACAGCGGGACCCCAAGGTGCATGAAAGTGATCAGGTGGTGGAATCTAGAATCAAAGTGTATGCAGTCCAGGTGGTCTCATAGCATGTTTTTTATAACCAAATTTGAATATCACTTTGTGACAGGATGGGTGAACATTTTTGTTCAAACAAACTTTCTTGAGGCTTGACGAATACACAAAACACTCTGAAAATCTTCATCCAGAAACAGAAGCGAAAAAATCAGCCTTGGGATAAGCCCACCTGTATATTATACCCACTTAGATAGCTGCTCGAAAACTGCTAAACAATGCAAACAGTTGACAGGCTGAAATTTCAGCCTACGAGCTTAAAACGGAAAGGGCCCCAATATTTGATTTTCCAGTCGTTTAAGCTTAATCTGTGGCGCTTGGGTTTCGACGGTAAGCCTCTCCGGTCCCATCATAAAGAGCTCGGCCACCAGTCCATTGCTGACGGCAGACTTATTGCTCTTAAGCTGCTTGATGGCGCTGGCAATCTCATCCAGCTGTGCTGCTGCTGTGGTAGTTGCCTTGTTCTGCCACTTGCGCCAGCCTCTCCTGTTTCTGCTCCATTCAGGTGTCCTTCGAAAAGCATTTCCACCTTTCAACCACCTCCCGATCTTCCGTCAGGAGATTTCGTTCCGTATCTCAGCACATTGCGGCCAAGCCAACCCACTCGGTGCCTCCTTCAATCTCCTGTAGAATAAGCGGGCACCCCTCGACTGAGAAAGTTGCTCCAGCAGCTGTTCGTCTGACTCTTCAAAACGGCGCTGTTTGACCTGGAAGAGCAGGGTTTGCTGTTTCCTCAATCGTCTGTAGATCTCCACGTTCTGACAGGTGTCATGCCGTTGCATGCAGGCGCTCGCTGCATTCTTCTCGGATAGTGCTCGTCAGCACTCTTCGTCGAACCATTCCTTTTTCTCTCTACGAGGTAAGCGGCCGATTTTGTGTTCGGCTGCAGTGCTGATGGCTTGTTCCACCATACGCCAGTGGTCTGCGAGGGGCATCACGGAAAACTTCAAAAGTGCGTTCACCTATCTGTACGTCACACTTATGTAGGTTCTC
Organism: Anopheles bwambae; assembly: GCA_007018985.1. Taxonomy (NCBI): domain Eukaryota; kingdom Metazoa; phylum Arthropoda; class Insecta; order Diptera; family Culicidae; genus Anopheles; species Anopheles bwambae. Next base: position 13,498 of record SIXB01005543.1, read on the forward strand.
ATAGGAGAGCCGCAGACCAATGCTGTCTATATCATCAGCGTATGCCAGGATCTGGGTTGACTTATAGAAGATGGTTCCCGTAGTCTCCACCCTAGAGTCGCGCTAGAGATGGCCCTCTCTAGCGCCAGGTTGAACAGGATACAGGCAAGCCCGTCCCCCTGGCGCAGACCCTTGATGGTAGCAATAGGTCCTGAGAGTTTTCCATCCACCCTCATCTGGCAAGTAACGATGGTCATAGTCATTATATGACCAACTAGCCTTATCCGTTTGGCCGGGATTCCAAAAGAGCTCATAGCGTTGTACAGTTTTACCCTGGCTATGCTATCATATGCGGCTTTGAAATCAATGATGAGATGATATGTGTCGTGTCTGTATTCAGCCATCTTCTCCAGGATCTGCCGCATGATGAAGATCGCGTGTCATTTGCTATCTATTTCGGATGCACGCATCTGCGGAATGATTTCTACTCACGTCTGGTTCGCTTAGCGGTCAAAATGAAAGAGTTTTTATTTTATTTCCGATGCACGGTAGTGCAGTTATCCGGTTCGGTACGATTACCGAATCAAACCGATTGCATGCGGTGTACCGCAAGTGTGGTGTATTAGCGCAACTACACACCTGTGGTGTGGTGCAGCTTGCGTGCGAGGTACGCCACATCACTTCCCCCTTTATTTAAAATTTATCTGGAAGATAAATTTTCCTACCGTGTCTCGTCTGATGGACGGCTGTTGGAGTCGCTAGTGGGTCGGTCGGTTTTGCGAGCAGATTGTTTTCCTCATCAACGGGGGTGGTGATTTGGATCGGAGACTCATCA
>SIXB01005544.1:0-13763 GCA_007018985.1 Anopheles bwambae
CGCGGGACCCCTTCCCGAATCTGTCTTAGCCAAAGCCAAGACTGCGGTATGATGCTTGAAAACGTTGATGATACCTGAATTCATCGGATGCAATGCTGAATCTGCGGCACATTTCTCGAAACACACTGGGCCGCGCCGAGGACATGCGGTCGAATATTTTTTTTACACGGATAACCTTTGTGTACATCAGTGTACTGAAAACAGTGAATTATTTTTTCGTGTTTTTACCACAAAAGATTAATTAAACAGTTCAAACTACTTTCTCAACACTTGTAAATATTTTAATTAAACAAATATGCATTCACTCATTTTATTATTGTCTTTTTTTGGTAAAAACACGAAAAAATAATTCACTGCTTTCAGCACACTGATGTACACAAAGATTATCCGTGTAAAAAAATATTCGACCGCATGTCCTCGGCGCGGACCAGTGTGTTTCGAGAAATGTGCCGCAGATTCAGCATTGCATCCGATGAATTCAGGTATCATCAACGTTTTCAAGCATCATACCGCAGTCTTGGCTTTGGCTAAGACAGATTCGGGAAGGGGTCCCGCAGTCTTGAGATAAAGTGTGAAACCCTGTAATTGTTTGAGCTGGAAAATTTTTGCATCACCCTTTTACCTTCTGAAAACATTCATTTTTCATATTCTGCAAACGGTTTCGCACACACTGTGCCCGCGCGGGCTCGGTGTTCATCCATCCCATCGTGCCACTCGCTCGCGCGCCAGTACGATTCAGCGCGCCGCAATGAACGTCGGTCGTGCATCTCGCTCCAGCAGGCACACGCAACTGAATGAACACGGCCGAATGAACAGTGTTCGGCTGGTTTGAGCGCGCGTTGAGCGCGATTCTCCGTCCGGCTGGCTCAAAAGCGTGAGAGCGTCGAAGCAGCACGGATCGGCGTCGAGCAGCAGCAGCAGCAGCAGTAGCGCGCGCGTGTGTAAAGCTCCAACCAAAACGAGAAACGGCCAAACGCGAAACACGGGTAGCAGTGGTGTGTGTGTGTGCGTATTTGTGGTGTTTGCGCGCGTGTGTGTATTGTTGTGTTTGTGGGTTTTAAAGGAAACATTAAGGTACCCATTCGTTCTGGACCTGTGATGTTAGGAGAGAATCATATTAGAGAGGAAAACAAAAAAAAAACACAATACAATAATTCTTCAGCTATTCTTGCCTTCTGCACGCCCGCAACAATAAATACTGCAGCCAACGCCGTAAAGGTGTGTTGCGCTTCGCTGCGGTGTGTTTGAATGTTTTGTTCTACCTGTTCCTTCTTTCTTCCTTTTTAACCTGTGTTACCTGTTCGTGTGTGTTTGTGTGTTTGTGCGTACGTGTTTGGCCGTTATGCTGGCATTTCAACGTTCAGAAAGGATCAAAATTCCAGCAATCCTTGCCGCGGGGACGCTTACACAAAGTTTAATCGGATCGTGTGCAGGTTCGCATCAAGTGTGGGCGGTCACATTAAAACAATTAGCTGATGAGACACAGATACCAGAACTCCCTGCTTTTTTTTTGAGTCGCTTGGTGGAAAATGGTACGTCGATGATTTCGAAGCATCTCAAAAACCCGCTCAAACGTTGAAAGAGTGTTATTAACGCACCAACGGATAGTAAATAGTACGCGCACAGTTTTTGACCAGACTCCTTTTCTTACCTCATTTGCCGCTGTTGGGTGTTGGGCTCTCTCCGAGGCTCCGAGGGGCACAATGTGGCATAGGGCGCACACGGCTTTACTTGCGTGTGTTGTGTGCGCCGAGCAAAGCGGACGCGAGGGCACTATCCTGCCGTTCTGTTCGCACCACCGTACGGCTGCGTCTCCTGTCCATTCTCGCTCTCGCTCTTTCGCTCCCTTCCTGTTCTGCCACGTTCAGTGCGGTCACCCTCCTGTGCAAGGTTCTGCGCGACGCGAGAGCCCAATAAAGGCTCCCTTTGTCGGAGGCTTCGGTGCTGTGTGTGTGTGTGTTGCCTCCCCCTTTTCGCCCCCTCCGTTTTTTTTTATTCTTAGAACGATCCCTGCCGTCTCGTGTTGCGCTCTTTCCTACCCTTTTCCGTGCAGGAGCAACTCAACGGCGAGCGCTTTTTTCCTGTTCTGCGAAAGTGTCTTCACCGGTCGAAAAGCGGGGGGGGGGGTAAACGTTCGCGGTGAATTCCGTCGAAAAAAGTGATTCATCAACCGCGTGAAGCCCATTTCCATCAAGCAAGCGCACACACCGTCACTGGCTTTGCCAAGCCGGTGTGCGAATGTGTGAGTGCGTGCGTGTAGAGGTGGGCGAATTGCACACAGGCGCGCGCACGTTTCGGAGACAGTTTTGGAGGGTTGTTTTTTGCATGTGTGTGTGTGTGTGTGTGCGAAATGTTCAAATCCTGTTTGGCAAATGTCAAAAGAAAGCGAAAAAAGAACGTTACATTTGCTTGCTGCACAGAAGAGACCGAGCGACACATACACGGGCGCAAAGCGCCTAAAGCTTAAATACACACCCGTACGTGCGTGCCCATGTGTGTGTGTTTGAATCTCGCGTGCTTAAGCCTGCCTTGCCCTGCCCTACTGTTCCGCTCTTTACCTTTACCTTTCGTAGCGCTGTGCGCGGTCACCTTAACCTCTCTCTCTCTCTGTCTGTCTTTCTCTCTTTCGCGCTTTCTCACCCCTGTTAGAAGCGGCGTGCCATGAGTAAGCAGGGCCGGAAGCGTGTTCTCAACCGAAAGCCACGCTACGGCACTGTCCAAACATCGTACATGTGTGTGCGCAAGAGACGGGCATAGCGCAGTGGGCCCACGCGCGCGCGCGCTGCTACTCTCGCATTTTGAATTAAAACGTTCTGCGCGTCGCCGCGCGCGTACACGATGTCCTTGCGCGAACGGGGCGCGCGCGGCCCCTGGAGCAGCGCAACCACCGGTGCAGAAGAATCCGGTTGCGTGTGTGCATGTGTGTGTGTGTGTGCGTTGATGAGGTAATGCTTGAACGTTGCTTTTGGGCAGGGCATGGGAGAGGTGGTATGTTAGCCTGCTGTCGAGCCACCGGTCCTGGCTGCGGCGGCCCAGGAAGCTCTTTTTGTCCGCTAATGCTATTCCATTCGACCTCGGCAAGAGCACAGCACTGCTGCTTTGTTCTGGAAAGAAGTATGATACTCTCTCACACACACACACACACACACACACACACACACACACACATACGTTCAAAGACATTCCAGTGATCTGCGAGATCGCTTCGGGCGCTACTAAAACGGGGTAGTAAAACTGTTTCGAATCAAACTGGACATGCCAACAAACAGTACGCACCGGGATGACGTCAGTAATAGATGTGCAAACCGAGCGCAAAAAAAGGTGAAGCTTTTTCAGATTTCTTGTGCGCCTGAGGGTATCTGTCAGTTTTCGTAGAACTTATCTTTATGATCTGTCTGTGCTGACACGCCCGCCAAGGGGGGGGGGGGGAATGTAATCGGCCTCGGCATTACCTTTTTTTGTGTTCCGAGAATGCTCGGATTCTACGTCCCTAGTAAGTTTGGGATTGAAATGGTCATCACCTGATTGGTGTCCAGAAACCCAGCAATTCCAGGAAGATTCCAGGGAAACCCCAGATCGCGTTGAGTCACCATTTGAACTGTATCCCTTAGGAATTTTGGTCTTTGGTCTCCGAGATATGCATTATGGAATTCATACAACCTCTTATGCAAAAACTGAACGGCCTCAGAACTAACTATGGGGGCCTTCACGATTCTAGTTAGTTTTTTGTATGGAGTTTGACAGTTGGAGGCTGAAATCATGTAAACAATCCATACCACACAAAAAACTAGCCTGCGATTTTCAGTCTAGAAAATTTTAGCTTAGAAGCTAGAATTAGATTCGAGTACCTGCTCGAAAACACGGGTTTGTTTACATTTATCCCAAGGTGCATTAAAGAAATCAGGTGATCGAATCTGGAATCAAAGTCTATGTAGTCCAGGTGGTCTCATAGCATTTTTTTATAATTAAATTTGAATATCACTTTTTGACAGAACGAGTGAAAACTTTTGCTCCAACGAGCTTCCTGAAGGCTTGACGAATACTCAAAACACTCTTAAAATCTTTATTTAGAAGCAGAAGCGATAAAAATCAGCCTTCTAAATTCATACACCTTGGGATAAGGCCACCTGTATATTATACTCACTTAGATAGCTGCTCGAAAACTGCTATACAATGCAAACAGCTGACAGGCTGAAATTTCAGTCTACGAGCTTCAAACGGAAAGGGCCCCTATAATAGATTAGGCATTGAAAAGCAATCAAAAAAATGCTGTAACACGCGAACTCCCACTATCAGTAATGTAGACATACGAATAAACTGATCTTTAAGAAGAAGAAGAAGAATAAGGAGAAGGGTCTCCGAGATCCGTAGCATCTACGTAGTATGGCGGCGGTCCCGTGGTACAGTCGTCAACTCGTACGACTCAATAACATGACCGTCATGGATTCGAGCCTAGAATGGATGAGGCTGAGTGGTATTGAATAAGTCTCGAAAGCCTGTATAGCGCGGCATGTCCGTGCCGGACGATACGCCAAATAGAAGAAGAGTGTGTCTACTTGATGCTATGACAGGAGAGAGAAGTTCCGAAACATCAACTCAAAGCACCTAGAAACTTCAGGGAAGATCTCCGTGAGCAAAACTCGGTACATCTCAATGTTTGCAGTAGTCAATGATGTAGCGATTCTAACTTCGAAGAATTTCAAATTCTTCACACTGGTTCTTCACCGATCAACTTCATTGCCTGGAAGCTTGCTGGTGAAGAAAGATGAAATTTTTTGAAGATATCATATCTCCCTGGGAACTTCACTTGTGTCACTTTGTGTCTCGCAAGTATCGAACCCCGAGCATACTTCCTAATTCAGCTGGAATAGTCCCCGAGCAGTCACTGCACAAAGACCAGCACCACTGCTGCTGGCCCCACATGTTCCAACCGAAGATCTGATCTTGCCAGTTCGTAAACTACCGCCAGTGGTGTGGCCACACAAAGAGACATCCGATGCCCAATAAACGGGTACATGGCACGGGGGTATTACCGCTGCGGGGGGAGAAATATTTCGCACGCAGAGGGCAAGTGCTCGAAAGTGCTGCGTTTGCGCCCTGCGTAACATAATACACCCGCGCCTCGCCTGGTGTGTGCGTGTGCTGCACATTTGTGCGGCAGAAACGCGTCCACCTTATCCTTCGCGAGCCGCGCCGTGTCTTGGAGCGCTCCGCTTCACTGATGGGCAATGCGCGCAAACATATGCGCCCGGGCGGGTCTAGTACGATCGGCGGGAGCGTGCGTACTTCTCTGGCATCAAATGTCCCCGGGATTGTCTTCAGGGATTGTTGCCGAGTGAAGCGCGCACCACCCAGCAGCAGAGTCAGCAGATATTCTATTCGGTTGCTGCTTGCGAGTGGCAACTGCAACAACACAGTTGTGTAGCGAGCATCATTGGAATAGAGCTATGCTTGACAGTTCTATTAAGAGTTTAGCAACGGAACGGAAATATCCCAGAGCAATCAAAACGATTACATCTTACAACCGCCTCTAGGGAGTGGTTGACGGAGATGTGTACAGGGATTTTCTGTTTCACTCTTTCCGGTTTAAGTTCCCCCTTTTTTTAAATGCTGTTCGCCAGCGGTGGTGCGGGTTTGTATGTAACAAACGGGTGAAGATGGCGCTCCTGTGTCGCTCTTCACATTAACAACTGATCTATTCACGTGTTTGTGTGTGTGTGTGTGTGTGAAGCGGCTACACCATCAAGGGAAGGATAATCGTGAGCCAAACCGTTTCATCCATTCTTTCGGCTGGAATCCGAGTGGCATCCTCTGCCCGCCCAGGATTCAATTAAGCGGCCACCATTTGAATGGCGTCCCTTCGATCATGTTAGAAAACAATGACGCGCGATCCCTTTCTCCTCCTCCCGAGTGACTCGCTGTGCGTTCTGGTGCGTGTGTGTGTGTGTGTGTGTAACATTGCCACGGGTTGTTCGGCACTTTCCTCTTCCAGCGATGGCGTCCTACCTGTAGGGAATTGAAGGCTGTGGTGCAGGTGTTGTGCGTTCCTTTCCGGGGCTGGAGTGGCGTTTTGTTCTGTGTGTCCCCGGGCGCATTGTGCTGGGTGTGTGTGTGTGTTGTTAGGTCGATGAGGGGAATAGAAGGCGAACAAAAAACAGAAAAAAAAGCTCAGGAAAATCGGTTGGCGTCGCTTCATCAGAGCATGAAATCAAGGAAGCGCAGAGGGCGTGGGTCGTCGTCCACCTAATACAAGTGAGCAACAGTACAGGATCGTTTTCGGAGCTCTATTCGGGGTACGGTGGAAACATTTGAAAACATTGAAATGGTCGAACTGGAATTGAGAAATCTGAAACAAATTTGAGCAATTTAATTTAAGAAAATCTTTGAGCGGTACTTGGCGCATATTTTTACAAACCGTTGGCGCTGCTAACTTCTATGTACCGCTTTTCACGTAGGTCAGCTGAGAATGTGTTAAAGGCGTACCGAAATGGAGCAAATGGAGCATTAATTCAATGGGTCCAGCGAATAACTCATTCCATCATTTTCAACAAAACAAAATCGTCCTGTGCTGTAAAATGTCCGTTAGCAACATGTGGTAAAATGGACATCCTTCAAACGCAAAGCAGCAAACAAATTACTGCTGTTCTTGCACTATAGAAAGCCTTACCGGCGGTGTGTGTCTCTCCTCACCACTGCCGCCGGTTCTCGTGACCATGCTCGATCTTTCTCTGTTCCGATCTTCTCCGACCCGACAGCGCGGCCAGAGGGGCACAAACAAGAGCGGAGGGTCTACCTGTCCCACCAGTGCCAAGGGTGTGTTCCTTTTCGAAGGGATTTTCGTTCTATTTCGTTGCGTTTCCTGCGTTTGTAGTTCGTTATTTAACGAAATGTTGAAGGTGTGTGTGTGTGCCATCGAGGGTCGGTAATGGGAAGGGCTCGTTTTTCGGAGGGTTTTGGTGCAGCATTGTGCTTCCAGTTATGTGTGTAAATGTGTGTGTACGTGTGCGTGTTTTAATAAGAAAACTAAAGCAAAACGTGTGTTAACTTCAATCAACAGCTCCAATCAATCAATTGCTTTGAATCAAGTTTTGAATAGAGAAGCAAAGAAAGATAAAACACAACATCTTCAACCTCTCCTCCGAGCAACAATCAACAAGCGCGCATTGTACGGGGGACAAAAAAGATGAAAAAAAAAAATGAAAACAGTGATAACTCAAAAATGAATTACTTTGGGTTCAGAACATCTAGTTGCCCTGTGTGTGAGAGGGTGTGTGCAGTATGTTCGTGTTGGGGCTGCACCAATTTATTGATTCCGCCGGGGTGTATCTCTCTCTCTCTTTTTTTCTCTCGGTGTGTGCGACCTAGAAATAGCATGAAATGAACCACCGTCGTCTCCTTGGCAACGGAATAACATGTCGCGAAGCCAAACAAACGTTACACTACACACACACACACATACACGTTGGATTGTGTTTGGGGCTCGGTGTCGGGCGAGGAGGGACAACTGGGGCCATGGGGCAGAGGGAAACTAAATCCTTTTTTTATGGAGGGCATAGTAAGGGCAAAACACTGAAGGAATGTGTTTTAACCTCGACCTAACGCTTCATTGTAGAGATGGGTACACTTGGAAAAACATCCCGAGTCGACTCCAATAATTTCGGAACTAATTCGGGAAGGAAGGACCGCCGAACGTTATCCAGAGCCGTTTGGAATCGTCCAGATTCGCTTGGAGTTGTCTCGAGTCGTCCGAAGTCGTTTGAGGTCATCCGGAGTCATTCGGAGCTGTCCGGAGTTTTTTGGAAGCTATCCGTAGCTATCCGGAGTAGTTCGAAGTCATCTGGAGTCGTCTGGTCGTAGTCCGAAGCCATCCGGAATCGTTTAGAGTTTTCCAAAGTTTTCTGAAGCCATCCGAAGTCGTCCAGAGTCGCCTGGAGTCGTTTGGAGTTATCCGCAGTCGTCCGTAGTAGTCCGGAGTAGTCCGGAGTCGCCCAGAGTCGCCTGGAGTCGTTTGGAGTTATCCGGAGTCGTCCGTAGTAGTCCGGAGTAGTCCGGAGTCGCCCAGAGTTGTACTACGGTGTCGTCCGGAGTCGGCATACCAAACAAAGGCTTGCATATTAAGAGCACGCGTAAAGTGCAAGACAACTAAATGAAATTCCTGATCACAAGCATATTGCACTGGACGGCTCCAGTTGACTCCGACCGACTCCGATCGACTCTGGAGGCCTCTGAATGGCCCCTACTTCGGGCGACTTCGAACGGCTCTGACTCTGAGCGACCCCGTACGACTTCGGACGACTTCAACGCCGGGTGGCTCCGGACATTTCTGGCAGACTCCTGACATCTCCGGTCGACTCTAGAAAACTCCGGACGACTTCTGATATCGCCGGACGACTTCTGACGACTCCGAACATCTCCGGACGACTCCTGACGACTCCGGACATCTCCGGACGACTTTGTACGATTCCGGACGACTCCAGACGACTTCAACTCCGGGCGGCTCCGAACATCTTCGGGCAACTCCGAACATCTCCGGATGACTCCAGACGACTCCGGACGATTCCTGACGACTCCGATTACGGATAACTCCGACTCTGGACTACTCCGACTCTGGACTTCTCTGACTCCGGACGACACCAGACGACTCCGGACGGCTCCGACTCCGGGCGGAACTAGTGGTTCTCATTTTGCCGGGGTCGGAATCGCACTAACAATAGTCGGAATCGGATCGGAGTCGTGGGTGTGCTCCAGAAAGCACATCACTACTTCATTGATTTTGTTTCGGAACGTGTGGACGCGTGGAAAAGGAGGCACGCGTAGGCGAAATTTCTGTTCAATAAATTTTGTTTGCGATTTTACGTTCAAAACAGTTTAAAGATTGACAACAATTTCTTGCAAATAGATTGGCGTCGTGCTGGAATTTGCGTCATGCGGTCGGGGGATCGAGAGAGAAAAATAAAAAAAACTCTCGGAAAAGCCATAAAAGTCACACATATCACCCTTCGCGTTTGTACCTGTATGTGTGTGAGTGATGTGATTATTAAAATAGGAAAAGAAAGTGAAAACAAAAACGGTGATAAGGGTGGCGGCAATGTATTGTTTTTTTTTTATGTTTTACTTTGTTTCTAACACCCACCGTGGGTGGAATTTTGTAGAGGAGAAAAAAACGAGCTCGATGCGACTGCACTTTCGCGGGTGCTGTATAGAGCGAGAAGGGCAAGAGAGTGCAACAGCAATTGTGAGCGATGATAAGCGCAACTAAATTGATTGTTATCCACCTTTTTTTTCTTCTCATTCCCTCATACAGAGCTTTAGTACCGTGTAGATGAAGAGAAAGAAGAAAATATTGTGTTGAAGCAGCAAAGAAAAAGCAAAAGAAAAAAAAAAACAGTGATTGCAAATTGCAAAAAAAAAAGAATTGTGTACATAAGTAATGCAGAAAATGCGACCACTACTACTGCCTGTTCGGTGTGTTGATTAGAATTTTCCGCGTGAAAGTGAATCATTTTTTGTTTTGTCTGTTTGTGTTCTGTGTGGTGTACACGCGGTGGCACCAAGTGGAAGGGTGTAAATGCGTGTGTGTGCGTTTAAATTTTGTGATGCGAAATGATCCCGCCGCAACCGTTGGCAGGATAGTGCGCTTCATCGGTGCCGAAGCGAAGCAAGAAATTGCAATTGCAACAGAGAACAACAATCAACCGAACAAAAACAACAAAAAAAAGCACCAACTTCCTTCGTGTACAGTACCGGGGGCAACTGCAACTGCACCGTATACGTGTGTGTGTGTGTGTGTGTGACGCACCTGTCGCTCGAATCGAAAACACACACTGCCGCCGACGACGCACAGACACGGGATCGCTGACCTGGCGCTGACGGTATGAAGGTGACGGTGTGCTTCGGGGAGACGCGGTTCGTCGTGCCTTGCCCGCCCGGTACGACCGTGCAGAAGCTGGAACAGGAAGCGATACTGCGGTACAAGCGCAAGGTAAGGTTTTGGAAGCGAAGGATGTTTTTAACAGTAGGGGAAATATGCTTAAAACAGTACCCTTTCGAACGGAGTGAAAAGCGTGGGAATTGCGGAATACGAGTAGGAAAGGGTGAAATTGTAACGTTATTGAACTTAATGTACCTCACCGCCGAACAAAAATGAGCAAACTCAACGATACCTCTTTTAATCGAAAAAAAAAAACGAATGACATCAACGACTGCAACAGCGAGGAACCTCGTACCATCTTCGGCGTTTTTTTTTCTTTCCGGCGCAAAAATTAGGGTAAAGAGGGGGAAAATGGCACTGTTTAGGATTTTGTTCTGAAATTGTAGAATAGAATAGAATAGAATTGTAAGGGTAGAGATGTAAGCTTTGTGTTACTGTCGTTTGCCGCCATGTTTTGAATCTAAGGCATCAATTTTTGACTCTATAACGCAGATTTATGTCGATTGTAATTTTACATCACCAAAGCAATACAAAAACCGTGTCATAGATTGGTTTTTGTGTAAAAAATAATTTAATTTTATAAATTCTAAAGCCATTGTTTACTGGTGAAAATACTCTCCTCCTTTTCACTCTATTAAAATTTCAAAATTTTTTGAATAATAATTGTTATATTTTAAATTATTTCAATGAAATTATAAACAACTTAACTTAAATTCAATAATTTTTGGACACATAGTTTCAGACATTACGTTAAATTTAGTCAATAAAGCAATTAACTTACAGTTCAAAATTTGTACCTTGTAGGTAGAAATAGGTTAGTTAGAGCCAAATTTTTGTGGCAACGACTGTAAAGTGTTTTTTTTTAATTTAGTTAATTGCTAGAATAATTTAATAAATCACGTCATGTGTCAATATTATTTTTCTTCCAGATAGAGTACATTTACAGCATAGTTTTACGGATTTAAAACACAAATATAATGTAGTGACCATTGTTTACACCACAGCTTTCGTCATTTTTATCTCCTGTCAAAACATGCCGACCATTTTGCCCCAAGCAGGAACAATTTACAAACCTTAAATTAAATTAAAAAAAAATGCTTAAACTGACTTACTTTAATAGTAAGAAAATTATTACTTTAAAAAAGTAACTTTTTTTTTACGTGAATTATATAGAAATATCATGTGTCGGGATGGATACAATTTTTCTCTCTTATGATATGTTAATTATATTAATTATATTAATTATAATTATTAATTATATTCTTACGAAATCTTACTTTTGAGACGGTGAAAATTACATCGTTATGAGCAAACATTTTGTTTGCTAATTTATTGAAATATTTTTAAATCTTAGGCTATTAAAACATTTTTTGCTGTTTTTCAATCATTAGAAATTATTATAAATGTGTTAATTTGCCAACAAAGAGGTGACCATTTTGCCCCGACGTTCCCCTACACTAGCGCGCAGGCCCGATCAGATCGAATTGATACAATCTGCGGTGTGGAGGAAGGAGGGGTTGAAAAACAGGGGATGCAACCACCATCAGAGGGGGGTGGGGGGGGGGGGGAAGGAGCTAGAATTTGTAAAGAGCTTGTTGCTTGCTTTTTGTGTTGCTATTGCGAATGTGGTAAAGCACACACACACATACCACCACCAATACTACTTTGTTGCTGCAAACAGCAGGGTCAAGAGGGTTGAAGATGGAGGAGGGGAATTTCCGTTGCTGCAGCGAGGCAAGAATCGGACACAAAAATTGCATACATATCCGGCCGCGCGCCACTGCTTCTTCCTTCGCCCATCGCTCTACTGCCAGCGTGTGTGTGTGTGTGTGTGTCAGTGGCAGGCAAAATGTGCTGATTCACTATCGTAATGTTCGATTCGAGTTTTAATTTTCCATCGACGCCGCATTGTGTGTGTGTGTGGCCAGATTTCGTAACAATTAGGTGTGAAATGGCGCTGATTTGCGCATTTCATAGAGAATAAAGCTTCGAATTATGGTTTATTTATGTTGTGGATTTGTTTTTGTTTTTTTTTCATCCCTCCTCTTCCCTGCTGCAAGGCAGACGGCTTAGAAAAGACAAAAGGGCGCATTGGCATTGAAAAAAAACGGACGGTAACCATGGGAATGGAGGATTTTTTTGGAGCGTTTAGCTTGATTTCCGCGCTCCGCAAGCGTTTAGCTTGATTTCCGGAATGCATTTATCAATGTGCGCATCTTCACGTTGCACTTTGTTCGCGTGTTGTTGCGCTCGGTGTGGTGGCGAATACACTTTTTTTGTTTGAGTGTGTGTGTGTGGCGTCTCTGGCAATGCGCGAGGCTCACGTCTAGATTAATTGTAATTGCCCTTTTTTTCTCCTTCCCCTCTCTCTCTTCTATTTTAGTTTTCCATCCATCGCATGGCAATGGAGCGATTTGAATTTACTTTGATTTAAGCGCGCGCGCGTGCACGGCTTTTTTAAACCTACAATAGTTTCGATTTCGATTGTGGTGTGTCTCTGTTGCCCATTTAGAACAGAATCAAAACGCTTCTTTTTGTGGACGTGCTTTGCATACCTTACTTAACCCCACCGTCCCCGAAAGCTGCTTGCAATTGGATTTATTCGTGTTCGTCGCCACGCACTCACTCTCACGATCGCGCTTTAGAACGATGCTTTTGTGTGTGCCGTTGAGAGAAGCGTGCACATAAAAAAAAAAACAAAAACAAAAAGAGTCGTGCACGCCCTGTAGGAGAGGACGAGGGGAGCTTTTGTGCGCCGTGTGTTTAAAATGGTAACCAACGAAAATTGATCTTTATTCCTTTTTCTTTCGAGGGGTGCGTGCGTGTGTGTGTTGGTAGATGCATTTTAAATTTGTACCCTTTGTGTATTGCGGCACGAGCCTTCTTCCGGTGCAAACGCATCGCGCGCAACATTGCCACCTCCTCTCCTGTCTGCTGTGGCCGGGATATGGTTGCTCGCAGCAGCAAGTTTTCATTTATGAAAACTAGCCAAAGCGCGCCCGTGCTGTGTGTGTGTGTGTGTTCGTGGACGTCAATGTCCCGGTGTCGTCGTTTCAAGGCTACGCGGCCACCGCTTCTCCGGATGGTGGTGGTAGATCGGACGGACGTACCTTTTGCTCTCCCGGCGGAGAGAACCCGTGGAAGGATAACGAGGGAACATAAAATGCATGCAGACCATTTTATTACACTCCTCTACACACGAGACGAGTGGAAAGTTTGTGCACACGCACACACGCACACACTCACACACCGGATCTCCCGATTTTCCCGTTGCATGCTCTTTTGTCTCGCCCTGCCGTCGCGACACCATCTGGGGAGCAGCTGTAACATCGCTCTGCCTGGCTGCTGGCAGCGTGCTGTTAAATGACTCCTCCGGTTAGGTGTTTCTCTTTCCTTCCTTTGTGTCTGGATGTTTTTCGTTTGCTGTTTCTTTTTTTGTTCTTACCGTTTGCATGTACGCATCCGAACAATCCCAAGGACGCCCGGTAGAAAGAAAAGAACCCTGAGGAAAAAGGCAGAGCGAGCGAGTGAGCTTTTTTGTTGCTGTTGCACCCGATACATTCAAGGATGTGCTTTGGGAGAACATATGCTCTCTCTGGCCCCCGACGACTTGCGATGATGATGAGATGTTGCTTGGGCTGCTGGGTGTGTGCGGTGTCGTCGTGGCTGCATTTATGACTGCATTGTGAGCCAAGGGGAGGAGGAGGGACGCAGTGCAATCGGAAGAAAAAGAATGCACCAACATATGCTAGGGTAATTTATTGTGAAGGATGTTGTGCGTGTGTGTGTGTGTGTTTGAGTATTAAAAAGCCATCAAACGGGTTATTCCCTT
>SIXB01005545.1:0-13819 GCA_007018985.1 Anopheles bwambae
AAATAAGTCAAAACTATGGAAGGGCTATAAACCGGGATAACAATTGGATGGAAACCTGTACCAAGATATCAACACGGTCATAATATCAGTAAAAAGACATCATAAGAGAGCAGGATTGCTTATCTACATGTTTGCATGAAAACAGTTGAATGTGCCCTGCAGTCAGTATACACGTCTTAGGTTCTGTTGTGAAACCCTGCAACCGGGCCAAATTAACTAGTATGATAAAAAGTGAATTACAGAAATACAATAGATAGAATAGATTATTATGCTAATAATAAAGGAAATATTTAACGACCTTTATTTGTAACACACTTTTTACAATTTTACCGAAAGGTAATTTTTCATAACCTAATGAAGTACAACGGTGGTAATCTGGCAGATTATTTATCTTCAAAACGTTAAAAAGCAACTGATGTAATTTTGTAATTCAAATGATTTTCTAATCTCCACCACGATTTTTGAGTAACATAAAAATAATTAAGAAGCATAATCATTCTAAGGTTACTATTTTATCTATCTTTAGAAATAGAATAGAATAGAAACGAAATTGCTCTAGCTACCTATTAAAACGTGTGCCAAGAAAGCATAACTAGCACATTTCTTCTATATGATTACAAATCAATGTGAAATTGATTCATGAATGTTTTAGGCCCTTGAACTAATTAGGTACTTGATTAGAAGGACTTAGTCAATTGAACAAACCTCTCCAGAGTGACGTGTGGCTAGTACTACCTTGTTTCGCTAGGAATTGTCAGAAAATTGGCGATCCAACGATTTATGAGAATAATCCCGACCAAGTTCTTTGAACCTAGATCCTTTCATTGCATACATACCAAGAAGTTGGAAATATACGCTACATATTATTTATAAGCTCTACGAAAAAGATGTATTACATTGGAAAATCTTCTAAAAAACTCAAGCTATAATTTTTTCCCAAAGTTAAGCCCAAATATTACCGTAAACATCCTGACTATTATAATTCATATTTATTTTTGCAATGAACTTATTGCATTTCTTATAATATTAAACGAATAACAACATAAATATTTTTATTAGCCAACCAGTTTAGTGATACTTTTTTAATACATAAAAAACTGTGTTCAAAATGCATTGAATGGTTGAACATAAGGTTACTTTAATTGTTAGCCAATACCTATAATTGCATAAGCAGGCTCTCTTTAAACACAATTTTCACACAGCTAAAAGGTTTTCTTCCTATTCTCCACACACCCCACTTTTGCTTGGAAATTTAGATTAATTAAACGTGTCTGGCGCTAATACCAATACCAAATGATACACCCTGTTTGCCTTCATAACAAGAACCAAACATTGCCTATCATCGCTACCGCAAGCTGAAAAGACTACACTTTAAACACCAACGCCAGAGCACAAAGCGTGAGCGCACAGATGAATAAAACAAAATTTCAACTAACTGTGTGAAATAAAACCTAAAAACCTACGGACTACGGCGATATGTTTATGCAATTTTGTTTCATTATGCTGGCATGAATTATTCATCCCCGTTGCCAAGATTAAACAATGCCCGGAAAATTCCACCAGCTTTCGCGCATCACAGGCACCGGTTCTAATAGCGCCCTGCTACCATGCTGGCTGTACGTCTTGTTTCCGGTCGGTACAAAATCGCACCGATAAACGGTGCGACTCGCTTTCTACACTCTGCAGTGTGCCGCTTCACAGCCACGGCAACGGACATCGTTTGTGCCTATCAAAGGGCACAGCACTGACCGACGTACATGGCTCTACCCGCAAGAAAGTCTAGACGAAGGAAATTAAAGATAATCCAACGATGATGACGATGGCGTTGGTGATGGCGACGATTACCATCGTGCCTAAGCCAGGAGCGTCGGTGTGTATGTTCGAGTGTACATGGGGGTACGTTGCACTATTTTCATCCAAACACCACACACCGTGCAGTGAGCGAATGGCGCCGTTGAGAACCAGCCCAACGCCTTAATCGATGACGGTTTAAAATTGGCTTCCATTGAGCAAATTGAGCATGAGCGCTACTCTAGCCGATGGTGCACACCAACAGGCAACCTAAAACTTGAGCATCGCCACTACTAGCGCTATCACGGACGCGATGAAATCTCCGCTGGTCAAAAACGATATGCAAAACACTCCGTCCACACCCGCGCCAACGTTTGAGCGTTGGCCATTTATTTTTCCGCTTTTCGCAGTAATGGTTAATTAAAATCAAACTTAACAAGCGGGAAATTTCATCCTTCTCCCACCTTACTAAATAGGATCAGAACACTCGAACCAAACAACGCTCGCTTACAACGCCAGGGGAAAGGGAAAGAATGTTCACTCTCTCTCACTCTTTCTCTTAACAGATGCAGCCGAGCAAAGAAAAACAGCACGTTAACGGCACACTCCCCAGCTATTTTCTCATCAACGAACAAAACAAAAAAAAAACACACTTGCAAACGGGCACTCGATCGTTTAGGGACGGTCGACGCGACCATCTCACCCAACAGGCGATCCTTGAAGATGTTCCAGCTCGTAGCCAGTAACGGCCGCTGGACGCGCTGAATGCGGTAATAATTAACGATAATGGTTGTCGTTTTGCTGGGTGATGAAGATGTCGGGACTAGGATAACATCCACAGCACCCTAAGATTTTGCTCAGTCGAACAAACGAGCGCCAAAAAGAAATGGTATAATGGATATCCCAAGCGATATGGATAATATCCCGGGTCCTGAAATCAGTGTCAGACATCTGGTCAATGTTGATGGTTCTAACGGTATTATTTTAGCTCATTTCGCTCATCGGTGAGTTCTATGTTTATATTGAAAAAGATTAAAAAAAACAGAAAAAATAAGTTTCATAGTATGGCAGCATTAAATAAGCACTCGTTATGGATGGATTGATGGATATCCCGAAATAGAGAATTGTTTATCTTTTTTTTTAATGTATGCAAATTAAGTTTATCAAGAAAATGCTTTGAAATCACGTTCATCTTCCAAGCACCCTTGCAATAAACAATGAATATTAATTATATTTTCTAGGCTACGTGCATGTTTGAAGCAAAGAATGTCACATTAAACTTATTTGTTCGACACGTGAGTTAAATGTGTACATTACAAAATTCAATTTCATCTATATTTTCTTTGATCAAACGTCCCATTACCCCCTAGATTGAAACCATCCCATCCGGTACATCACAACTTTTTTCCAAACCTTGTTGCTTAGAGCTCATAGTTGTGTTTGTATTTTCCGTTTTTCTATACAGATACTTTGTCTAACTCGCTTTTTTCAACGGTCTAGAGATTATTTATTTTAAGCATTTTAAACTGGATTTAGGATCTCAATATAAATTGTATCGTTTTTTTTTACATTTCATGCCCTTTCATACATTTCAAGTTATATTTTCCAGCCTTGTAAACGAAAACTAGCACCTTTACACAGCCTGCTTCAGTATAACTCAGCACCGATTAAGCTCTGCTCTTAAGCCCTGCTAACCTCCCCACACCCATTCGCTTCAATAAGGGCAAGTCTCTTATATATCCCTTCTATATGCTGAGCGTTGAGCAACGGAACCTTTTTTTAATTAAAAATATTAACCATTCACAAGCACCCGAAGCCACCCAGCCCCGAACGATGAAAAATGGACGCAATACAATGCAAACATACCGAAAAACTTTAATCGTTCACTTTCTAGTGGAACAAAGTTTGCATTTTAGTTTCCACTCCGAAGGGTCCCGAGTGGGATTTTTTTTTCTTTTTTTCCCCCTATTTTTGTTTTGCTCATTCGTTTTTTACCTTCAATCAGTGGATGACCATCCTTCCCTGAACACCGCCCGAAACCGTTGAAAAGGGCCACTTATTTGTTCTTTCTCAGTTTACAATCGCCACAATCGCTTCAAAATGCCTGCCCGCCGGGACCAAACTGCTCCGTTTTGGCCAGTAAGGACTGTAGACGAAAGAAGAAAAAAAACTACACACTGCTCCATTATGAACCATATTCCAGGCGAAGGGTGGTGGAACCGAAGGCTTGTTTGCCTTCAACATCAACATCAGTAGTGGCACCGAAATCCGGCCTAACCAAACATCCGGCAAAACCTAAACTTCTCGCGCCCAACACTGCCGTCATCGCCAAACAGGGTTTTACGAGAAATCCTTACCGTTGCTTACAAACAGAAAAGAGTGGGTGAAAAGGGGATGTAAACGAGTATGAAAGAAAGGCTCAAAAAAGGACCATCAAGGCAGAGTGAAAGTAAGAAATTACCACTGTTCAAGGATTATTATAACTTTTTCTAGCACCTTTCCGTCGTACTACCACCCATCCCTGTGAACAGGCGGAGAGACTCGCTCTTTTCGGTTTTTCTTGGTTTTTCTCACTCAGTTCTGCCGTTATCTGGACGGTAGAAGAATAAAGGTTTATTTTTAATATTTTTTTAGATCAATTGTTGGTCAGAATCCAGAGCAAAGAAATCTAAATGTCACTTTGATTGAGTAGTGCAAAATAGGAAAAGTGAAAAAATATCGTCGTATTAGTAGTTTTTGATTTTTCTTTTTTTAAGATTAATTCTGATCAAGATAAGCGCAAAGAAGCAACTCTAACGGCTCAAATGGGTAATTCTTTTAAAAACCTGTCACACTGAAATGTGAAAGAGGTTGTGAAATTTGTCAATTTTTTCTTCAGCATTTTTTTGTTGCTGCCGAGACCATTTTGTTTGACATTGATCAAAGTGTATTTCCGTCGTGTGGTTTCTTTTCGTGTTATTGCCTCCCAAGAAATGGGGAAGTGAATGCTTGCGAAAACGCTAACATTGCGGGTCTTTTATACAGTTCAGTTTTCCGTTTAGCTTTCCTGTGCCGTTTTTTCGCTCATAGTACCCGTGCGTGTTTTCTCGTGTAATTCACACTCATTTTTATCTTGCCAATGAAAATTCGATTCCGCAACAGTAGTGGATATGGTCGAACAGGCTACTTAAACGGAACCTATCGTACCGGTTGTAGCGGTAGTAGTAGTATTCATCCTTTCTTCCCGTTGTTCCATACCGACAGAGGCGTAAAAAATACTTACAGGAATAGCCACGGGATGAAACACTTTTTCTCGCAAAAGCCAGCGGACAAAACTTTCCGAACGACAGAAAAACAGGGTGAAATAGGGGAAGGAGTGTTAAACTTTTCCCCATTTTGCCGCTGTTTTGCGCCCTGCTTTCGAGCACCGCAACCAAACGCTCAGGTTTCCTCGGGTAGTAAGAATCATTTCACAAGAGTTTTCTTTTGGCCCGCGCAATTTGCCAAAGTGCTCGATAATGTTGAAAAATTCAAGACACCATCGGCTTCGATATTCACCCCATTTTTCCGCTGTCTTCGCCCTGCGTTTCCTGTCACCCCAAGCCCACCGGTCGACACTTCTTCTTCCCCCTTTTTACCGATTGGGGTTTGTTGCGCGCTATCGATGGATGATAAAACTTTCCCAATTGGTTGCAGGGTTTTTCATTTCCTTTCCACTCTCACTTTCCAGACCCTTTGAGATCGAGTAAGCAATGGTGCAAACTGCGTTGCGCTGTGCGAACAGTAAACTTCTTCATTGCGCAAGTTATGAAGTATTAACTTGGAAAGGGTCAAAATTGGTGACACAAATGGGATGTTTCACGCCACCGTCCGAACGGCTGTCGGCAGGATTTTTAGCTCCTTACTAAGGTTATGTCAACCCCGTTGGTTGTGTACTGGCAGGTTGTCAACAGAACAAGGCACGATGCCGCTTGACGCAAACGATATAATGATGAAGTTGCAAATGAACCATCATCGGGGCCGGGTCGAGCGCCGTGTTCGGGACGGGAGCATATTGTAATGAAATTTTGCTAGTTTTAAAATTAGTTGCAAGTTGGCTGCAATGATGGTAAGTGTCGATACACCAAAAAAGGTTCAACTAGAGTGACGTTTTAATTACGGTTTGTTGTTACGGGCAAATTGAAATTAACGCTAGATTTGGATATTTGGTTAATTTTATAAGCAATGTTGTACATTGCACTACGCACTACAAAAAAAACTTAATTACATCACTACAAAAACGACAGCGAAGGCGTGTGAGGCGTATGTCATATTCTAACGTGAAGTCGCAAAAACTAGATTGAGAATCAATAACATCGGGCAGCCACATTGGTCTACACCAGCGGTCGGCAAATTTTTGAGGTAAAGAGCCAAATTTTGCAAATGATCGACAGCCGTGGACCAGAAGTATGCATTTTGTGCGCTTAAATTCTTCTTCTTCTTCTTCTTTGACTCAACAACCGATATCGGTCAAGGCCTGCCTGTACCAACTTGTGGGCTTGGCTTTCAGTGACTAATTGATTCCCCCCGATAGCAGGACAGTCAATCCTACGTATGGCGAAGCGGTCTACTTGGGGATTGAACCCATGACGGGCATGTTGTTAAGTCGTACGAGTTGACGACTGTACTACGAGACCGGCTGCGCTTAAATTACTACATTTTAAAATTTTAGAAACATAATAGTTGGCTAATGATATCAATCATTGGTGATATTGTTTTTCTGTAATTATATCATCGAAGTATGGTTCAACATTGTTAATACCTATTTTATAAATTGAATGCAATTATTAATATTATTATTATTAATAAATCTTTATTCAATGGACAGTTATAGCAACGCCATACGTAGGACTGACTATCCTGCTATGGGGGGTAATCGATAAGTCACTGGAAGCCAAGCCTACAAGTGGTACAGAGGCAGGCCTTGACCGACAACGGTTGTTGAGTCAAAAGAAGAAGAAGAAGAAACTTAACTTAGGTTACAAACTTAACTGATCGACTATATCCTGGCGCAAATGTGGTTTTTAAACGACTTTAGAGACGTATCAAATTCAAAAAATTGGTAAACTTCGTTAAAAGCCCTGAACATAGAGATAATAGGGTCTCCTGAGCCATAGTTCATTCGACGACGAGAGACATTAAGCAGAGGTCGTGGGCGTGAATGGGATATTGGAGCATAGATGTCCAGTCGTTGGAGTAGAGATGGACAGTCGATGTTCCCCGTTAGGAAACGTCCAACCAACATTTGTTGCACTATACGACACCTGTCACTGAGTTTTTTCAATCCAAGAAGCTTTAGGCGTGCTTAAAGCTTTAATCAGCTTAATGCTTAATCATTGAAGGATCGGCAAAAGAGAGAAAAAAGCATGATCAGTAAAAAAATAGCATATCAAGATGAATATCGCTTCTTGATGACCCCATGGTTCCACGACGCAAAAATTGTTGGAGAGAGAATAATCGAAACAAAAGCGCATTGAGTAACATGCTATAAATATGCTTTATAAACAAGTAAAGCCAAGACAGATTAATAGAAAACTGAATCTTTAAGAAAAGTATTTTGACAGTCATTGTACTCGTAAACAGTGTGGAATGGTGGTACTCGTAAAACAGCAAGAGTTTTTTTTAATGTTCGTTTTCGTTTTCAAATATGACCGAAAATAGTCTTGAAATGCAGAGTGAGATGAAAAACTGCAACAAAGTAAAACATAATTTTTGTTAATTAATTTTTTAAATTTTTTAGGAGAATGCAAAAAAATGTTGGAAACATCATCAAATCTCAGAATAAACCTATGTTTGTTCGAATTGGCCATCTTTGGCACCCCTTCCGACAGTCGATGAAGCCATCGCACGCTGCCCGAAAGTGTGTTTGCGGTATTTTGGCCCATTCTCGGCAAAGCAATTTATTGAAGGAGTCGACATTTTAGTATTTTCGAGTGTCAATCTTATTTCCGTCAAGATTCTCCTGGCACAATAGTCAAACGGATCTCGTGATTTTGGTGGACGTTGTGAAGTGGAAATGAATCGAGGAATCTCGTTTTGTTACTATCTTTGGGTGGCGCGTGATGCGTGTGATTGTGCTGAGTTCTGTTGGAATGTCCAAGGTTTGCGGCCGAAATGTTTCCGTGCCCAAGGCTTCAAAGATACCTCTCAAATATTTGCGCGATAAATTTGCGCTTTTATTTTGACCCATCAAAGGATAAATACGAGTGGCGAGCGACCAACGGCGGTTATGGCGGCCCACACCATGGTCGGCTTTTAAAATCTGGTGGCCAAATCAAAATGCATTTTTTTAGCTGACCTCTCTGAAAAGTAAACAATGATCTTGTCACAAACTGCTGTATAAAGAATGGTTACTCATAGGAGAATCTTGTGAATCTAACTTTTTTGTGTAGTTCCTTATAGCTTTTATTAAAGTTAAAGAGTACGATGGTAACAAATGCCATTCTAACAGTTCTTCAAATATTCATATACCAATAGTTTCTTCCCATCTTTCAAAAATAGGCAAATCCTTTCGCGGGCCTGAATTAATTTGAGGCAGGCCGCATTTGCCGACCGCTGGTCTACACCATTTGCTGAGATCCAAAAGACTTTGCGAGGAACTTTGTAAGTGTAAGCGTATGGGTGGAAGTTTTGAATTGCAATATTATTAGTAAGCTAGGATAAGATTGAATAAAGAAGCATGGGTTGCTAACAAATGCATTGCAGAACAAACATTTCCTTCAATCTCGACAACTTTGAGAACGAATCAAATGTGAGATTGATCACACACTGACTCACCCGATTGCCTCCTATGAACACGAGTTTTGGACCATCCGAGGGGAGGATTCAAACGCTCTGAGCGTGTTTCAGCGACGCATCCTCTATCTTTAGCAGTGTGTTCAAGCACGAAGTATCGTGTTAGAGATTGAACCAACGTGAGCTACAACTCACCATCCTGACAGTGGCAAAGGCCGGCCGGATACGAAATGTTGGGACATGTTATGAAGTTGTTTGACTCGTGCTCCAGCAAGAATGTTTTCAATCAGTCGCCCCCAGTTGGGTAAAGGCGCTCGTCATAAGTTCTAAGCCATCGGGAGGCTCGTTATGTGGGGAGAAAATGGAATAAAATGTTTTTAGTTTTGTTGATTACATAATGTGCTTCTTCTTATTATTTTTTTTTTTCCTCCACTTTGCGGAAGTGATCATGCCGGTTTTATAAAAGCTTACTAGCATATTCGTACCTTTAAACACAAAAACATTCTTAAAGTATTATCAACTTATGGCCGTTTTATTATCCATTACTGTTCCAATCATGACTGTATTTTTAAATAAACAAATTCAATTTCTTTTTGGTATATGTGGTTATAAGAAGATCAAGTGAAACAGTTTGCTATACTTAAACTTAGCTGCCTGCCAATAGTTTAGTCATCATCATCCTCATAGTACAACACTCATTCTTCACAACGTTCTCAATAATTTTCAGCTCTCTTTTCTACACGCCCACAACCCATAATCGTTAAATGTGACTTATAGCATCTTTACAGCATGTCTGGTACAGATTGGAAAGCCTCACGTTTCAGAAGAAAATGTAAAACCCTTCCCAAACCAACTCACCCCATGCAAGCCACCATCCGAGAAAACAATCGCCCAAAAAGCTTATTTGATGGGGTGTGCTGAGCCACCGGTACAAAGCGATGCACTTAAAGGGAGCGAAAGTTTTTGGTTTATGGCACCGATGTCACCATTGCGGCCAGGCATGATATCGGCCGCGACCGTACCGAGCGAAAAATAGCACATCCCAAACCATTCAACTTCGACCTCGATCATGCATCTACGCTTCCTTTTCACGTTCGTTCAATTAATCGCTCCACTTTCCGCTGCAAGCGCCGCTAAAACTTTCAATCCATAAAACCCTTCGCGACAAACAATGAACCGCTATCGCTAATTTAATTCACATCATCACCCGGTAAGCGCACAGTCGGAGGGACACGGCATGGCTGTGTGTAAAATCGTTTCAATTCATCGCAAACAATATGCGCGTCGCGGAAAGCTTTTAAAACATAATCATATTTTACGTCCGTAACCGTCCGGCACCTAAACCGCACCAAACGGTAGACATTCGAGCGGAAGCTTAAAGGACGTACCGAAGGAGCGGGAGTGAAAGGTAAGTTCCTCCAAAATGTCTTCATCTTTGGAGCGTTTCGTTTTCGCTGAAACACAGAACGAGTTGCAAAATACCATAAATAACATAATCCTATAAAAAGTGCACCAAACGTATCAACTGTAAGGCCACAAATGCAGAATCGCTTTAGTTACAGATCGATCGATGGCTTGGGAAGTAATTGTTGTGCCAAAAATGTAATTCTAATGCTTTTTCAACTTTATTTAAATCTACTGCAAACCAAATACCACTTTCGATGATAAACAAACATCTTCCGATGATAAACAAACATCAAAAAAATTGCTTTCAATGTCATTTGATTGCGTCACTCCCAATAAACAATCCTCTGTTTTACCAGTTCGACTAAATTCATCAATTGACACTTTTTCCCGCTACTTGCATGTACCCGCTCTAGCGTCACAACACCCGGGCGTTCATGAACATGTAACCAACGAGGCGAATTTAGACTCAAATACCACTTCTGTTGACTTTTCAAAACCTCGTTCGACCACATACTGCCCCACCGGCTGGCACAGTGTGCTTGCAACAATTTCCAAAGACTTCTGACCGAACTCGACCAGAAGATCGCCAGATTTTGCCACCCTACTAGATTCTCCATTTCCTGAGAGCGTTGCCCACGGTTCAATTGTTTCCATTTCCGGTTTCTTGGACTTTCGCTTCGTGCATTTTTCTTTCGCAGTTCTTTACATTAAAGATTTCTCATCTTCTGACTCGCGCACCGCTCGCGGCAAACACTGCTCGAAAAGCATTTCCCACAATTTCGCCCCAAAGCTGGGAGCCACAAGAAACAAACACAAAAATACAGTCACCTACATTCACTCCGACGTTGCCTCTGAGCGTCGCATGCCTTCAATTCTTCTTCCTGCTCCCGCTTCCATAAAAGCAATTAATTTATAGCTTTCAGAAAACAATAAATATTATTTTATGGAAACTGTTTGCACTGATGGTTTTTCTAGCTGTGGCAGGGACGATCAACATCGAGAACGGTGGCGGAATGGAACGAAGTTTAAGGGATGCCTTGCTCGCTAGGAAAGTGCTCTCCTTTTTTCTGGGGAATATGCCTGTTAACGACTACGAAATCGCGTTATATCCTTACGTTGTGTTGCAAGGCACCACCCGGCATACCTAAACGTTCAGAACTGGTACAGCATCACCGCTGTTACAGGGATGCGCCATCGTAGCAAACCAGACAGTAAGGGTTTTTTGTTTTCCAACGGTGAAAGGCAGGATAAGTAAAAAACAGCATCAATACCATATTGGCCTGTCGGCCTCCCACGAGCTAGTTTCAACGGCGTACGGATTCGTGGATGGTGGGTAGGGTTTGATTTATTAAAATACTAATTATTAGCTATTGCTTCGTATAGATTTTTTTCAGTAGTTTTTACCAGCGCATCGTTTCGAATTTGACAATTTGTTTGATGTTCTTCGCGTTCCTACGAATTCCACAGTAAATCAAACCAAACTAGACGAATATCGTTCAGAGTATAATACAACATACCTTTTGCAAGTGTTTGATGTTGCACTTTTAGAATGTTGCAAATGAGTAATCAAAAATGCATAAGTATGTGTCAATGTAAGGACTACCCTTTGATTACATAACAAAATGAAAAAAAATATTAAAGAGACAATTTGTCAATCCTTAAACCCAAAAAACTTCTGGCGTTGCTAAAAGTCCTATATTTCATTTAATATTAATTATCATTCCAGTCATGAGCAAAATGATATATTCACTCGTTCTTTCAGATTTATTTAGCTCTTTACAAAGTAAAAGAACTGCATTATTTTTTTCAATATTATATGTTAAGTACTTATCTAAGTTTAACAAAAAAACTACTCCAAAAATCAGTAGGTAACCAAATGAAGAAAAAAAATATACTGCATTAAAATTGGAAAGCAAAATGTAAAAAATAAAAGAAGAAAACAATATGTAGAAAAAAGTGCCCACGAGCGAATCAATCAAACTTATTACATTAATCGTATGTTTTTGTACAATTCCATATGTCACAAGAATTGAAAACCCACAAGCTCGATTTCAAGCGTTGGCACATGTTATTTAAGTGTTGGTTTTATTAGTTGAGAAACAAATTCCTTCATTATTTGCAACGTTTGTAATGCTCGAATAACTTACATATTCGCACTATTGTAAAGATATAGTAACCGTACCAATCGGAAACATAAAAAGTAGCATAATCAGGACCCTCATCTAGAGCTTTGCCAGAGTTGAACCAAATGAAATGTAACAATAATTCTGAACAATAGCTCAAATCATTTTCTTCTCCGATATTATTGAGCCATGTTTTAAACAATTTTATAACATGACAATAACCACCAACAACTATCGTGTTATCTCATTAAAAAACATGCTAACGAGCAATTAACTAATTTCTATTGTTCGTAAGTACATTTTATCATTTCAGAGTGAATTCGAAAATCGCTACGAAGATATAAAACAAAAATGCTGATTAATTTTTGGATGATCTATTAAACCCACGAATAACTCAAACTACCTTGGGTTAGTTTCTAGTCGATTTGCTAGTTGACAAATACCCTCACCCACTCCCGATGTAATTTTTAAAACTCTTAAAAAGTGACTTACCATTCCTACTAACAAACTCTGGGTTAACTCAAGTTAATGAGTGGTCATTCCATCACTTCATCTTCGTTGGCACAACAACCATTGCCGGTCATTGTCTACCTGTACCACTTGTTGGCTTGGCTTTCAGTTACTTATTGAATACCGATAGCAGGATTATAAGTCCTACTTATGGGGACACATGTCCATTTGGGGGTAGAACCCATGACGGGCACGTTGTTAAGACGTACGAGTTGACGAATGGTCCATGAGATCGGCTCAATTCCCAACACTACTGTACCTTAATATACTGTGTTTCCTTTTTCTAGAACAATTGGTTTTCTTATAAACCAAATCAATAAAGCAGCGTCAAGCTTCCACCTTCCGGGCTACCGAAGAATACCGATTGCATCATTTACAACTCAAACAGACAATGAGTACAACGTCCTTTTTCGGAAAACAAAAATAAATCACATTAAAAAAAACCCCGGAAAATCCTCACACAAAACAACGTTGCACGTGGAATGCGTGTGTGCCGCGAAAACAACACGAGCCACACATGAATTGCAACAATTTCAAATATTCAGATTTCGACGGCATATACGTGCGCCACCCTTCATATCGGCGCAGGCTCGTGGCATCAAAACAGATACAGAAAAAATGGCCCGCGAGTGCCTCGGGGGAGCATTTTTCACCGTACGGGAATGTGTTTAGTATGTGACTGAAATAAACTGTTTACGTTGTGTTGCTATAAGCAGGCGCTCGTAATTTATTTTCCCATCGTCCGGGGAACGCTCGCTCCACATTCCGCAACCAACCATCATGCGATTATTGTTCGTCCCTTGTTCTTTTAGCAGGCTCAATTACAATTCAGTTTTCCTGGTTCTTTTTATACATTTTTATCCTGGGCAGGCAGTTTTTTTTATCTGCCCTCGGGCTTTTGCTAGGAAATACGAGCCATCTGAGCGTTAGAGATGACTCGTTTGACTTTTTTTGTTCTTCCGCTTCGTTATGTGACCGCAACTCGAACCAATTTTTTGTGCGCTTTTCATTGTTTTTTTTTTGTATTTTAAACCATCGCACAAACTTCTTGAGGCTTTGGTTTAGGAACCCTAGCGAGTGCCGAGCGCAAATGGAAAACGAAAAGCTTATAAGCAAGCTCAAGCCCCCGCTTTGTGATATTACCCAGAGCTGTCCAAAACGATTACACCACTTTTTACACCTTTTGCACCCCCCAACCCGTTCCCGTGAGGAGGCGCGATGAAAATCCCAAAAAA